>JAQFYQ010000073.1:0-23452 GCA_034694885.1 Buchholzia appendiculata | reverse complement strand
GTGGTATTTTAACAGATTTATTAACAGATTTTATTTGATTATATGAACAAGATATACACCAGTGTATCGAGTGGATGCCAAGTAATATTTGGTCTTGGAACGGACTCGTCTTATTCTTCTATGGACTCAAGTCACGACAAGCAGTGACATTGACGTCAACAGGGCCGTATCTAATGGGGGGGGGGGGGGGTTACGGGTTCAACATCAAAACTAAATTTGTTCACACGATTTTGGTTTCCCCAAAATGAATACTTAAGGAAGGCCGTTACAATTTTTGGACGTCAAAACCCACTTCCGAATTGAAATCCTGGCTACGGGTCTGTGCGCCAGGAATGGCATCCTATTGTACAATAAGATTTAGTAAATGCTTCTGCATAATTTATGGATCAGCTGCTTTGATATCTCGACATGATGAAGACGGCTTAGCGTCAAGCTCACTTAGAGAAAGTACACTCGTGTCCAGATAGATTTATTTCATAAAACGTACAAAAACAAGCAAAATATGCACTCAAGTTTGAAAGCAATACATTAATTTCATTTCTATCAATATGTCAAAGAAAAATGACGTTAATAATATGCTGCAGTTAAGTTTTGTAACATATACACTTGACTAACTTCAAAATCGATATATTATTAAAATGTTTACAATAGATACATGTGATTGATTAAAGAAGTTAAAAACATGATACATCATTCAGTAATTCATTCGTTAATTCGTACTGCATTCATTCACTTTAAAAGTTTGTAGTTTTAGAAATCTATGTTCGAGTCTGAAAAACAATAAACGTCGCAAAGATAGGACGAAATAGTGTATGTTGAAGAGGTATTACTAACAACCATGTAACTCTTACAGGGCTTAGACAAATGCTGCAATAAATGTACACAAATTACACACAGATGTTACTGATTTTACACAGACTTCCTTTTCCTGAATACATGTACAAATAAGCCAGCTTTAATCTCGGTTGACTGCAGTGGTCCTGTATTGGATAATTGTTCAATTACAAATCGAATTCTTAGATGGAATGTCGCCAGCCATTATCTTGATACGATCGATCGCACAGCAAAATGCCAACGTGCAATAAACTTACAGACTTTGGTATAGTCCAATCAACTATTGTGCTTTCTCTCAGAAATTGGAGCAGCATGCTTAGCCCAAGTAGACAAGTAGAAATAATACCAGTATATGACCCGCTGTGTATGCAGGCATGTCTGATAATGGTATGCATTCCGCTATGTATGCAAGTCTGATGCTACCTTGGTATGCATGTCGCTGTGTATTTCGGCACGTATGCAGGCAGGTCCGATGCTGTTATGCATGCCGATGCTGGTATGCATGCCGATGGTCGAAGCAGTAATTAGTTTTCAAGATATGCTTAAAGCACATGCAGGTGGCTTGAACGATGACTTTCCATTGGTCAGAATCCACGATCTTTCTGAAGCACAGCTGTCGACGTTTACAGCTAAAATATAATTATTAACATTTAAAGTTATTATTAACATCACATACAGTAACTACGCTCTAAGCCTAGTACAGTACCTGTAGTCCTCCACGTGAACAAATAACAAAGATAGGAAGGAAATGTTTTGGACTGGTGTCTGAAAAAACACATTCTTGCTGAATTAATTACAAAGTAGGACTGTAACGAATGTGGTCTAGGAAAACTTTTTCAGCATCCAGCTCATTCTGGTATGGAAGATAAAACATGGAAAATAAAACTTACAGCATGACATAATATGGTGACGAAAATGAAATACCTCATTATTCAGTAATTCATGTACATATCATACCCCGAACCTATAAATACACGTCTAAAATGAACGTTTAAATGGTTGTTCAATAAAAATTTAAAAAATTCCAAATAAGGTAATTTGGTAAATGCTTAGTTAAATACTGCATCAGTCGCTCTGTATCGATAGACAATTTTGCACTGTTAACCCGATGCCACACCTGAAGACTCCATTAATGATTAATATACTGTATATCTTTTGACACATACTTCACAGTATAGTTATTGTGTCTACTTTTTCTTATTCCACTGCCTAAAAACTGTAGTACGTTATCTGAAGAGAGTGAAGTAAAGAATTTGTTTTTATGTGTTTGCAGATTGCTAAACTTTTTAGATTGAAACACATAATTTCTGCACCATGCAGTATGCAGTGCATAAATGTTAAGAAATTATTGCAGACAGTTTCACCCATACCGATTAACCTAGATGACAAAAATAGCCTAAATAGGTGATGTACCGAAACTTACAAAAGTAAATTTGATCCACAAATAATATTGCCGAAGACAACATAATAAACATTTGAGACTATTATACATATGTATAATGTTGAAATAAAATCAAGAATAATTGCAACGATAGACCTACCATTAAGGGTCGACTTATTGTGTTGTAAAGATGAAAGCGATGCAGCGTCCGATGCCTGCGAGAACGGAATTCTCGATGAAGCAGCTTCACTCATATCGCAACTCTCAACTATTGGAGGCGGAGGAGGAAAATGTCTCACGGGAATCTTTTCTAGAAATTTCTTCACATCGCTGCCGCAGAGGATGACGTTTGATATGCTGGGCAGCCGAACGTCGGCTATCCAAGACTTGGGCTCAGTAGTCTGCACAACAAATCGAAGAGCTCGTGTATATATGGACGTGTATATATATATATATATATATATATATATCTACATGTACACTGAAACAAAGGGCAGAATAATTTTTCTCTGAGGAAGGGAAATCACCCATTCCCGTATGTGATTGTGTTAACAAGGGTATGCAGTCGTAAAAATTCAGCCATTTGGACCTGTCGCCTAGTGGGGAAAGCGAATAGTAGACTATAAATGGGTGACAATGATGATGATGATATGCTCCTAAGATGAGTAATATGAATAGCTAAACGAGCCTACGATTTACAGAAATTGTCGTATCTTGCGATCATAGTTGTACGAAGTCCAAAATTTTTATGATAAATTAACAATGATGACTTGTTTACTAATCTGATTGCATAAAATAATCCATACAATGAATCTGCAATCCAATGCAATTTTAGGAATATATTCAGACACAAATGAATATATAAATATAAGTATATGAGTCATTACCTCCAAAGAAGGTATTTGTGTCAAGGACCTGTAGGAAGGCGGGGCTTTATGCATTGAACGGAGATGTTAATACTAACTTGTACAACTCTGATGCAGACTACAGAAGACATCCGATCGCAAATAAGGCGTTCATTTATTGCAGTCTGATCTGTTTTTGATGTTCTGTGTTTTAATTATTTTTTTACTTTGCTCTGGTGCTTATAATAAATCAGAGATATGCCAATAATACAAAGTTTAAACAACATGAGACTGCTGTAACTTACAGAACAATTTGATTTGTATATTTTATTAGTCACGTCTCTGCCCATTATGCTGGACAGAACTGTCGAGAGATGTTTTTCCTTTCCAAGAAATGCATCCAGTTTCTTTCTGTCCCAGCTGATGTACTTACAATCGGTCGCTGCCATTATAGATACCTGAACACGCAATACATCCCAATACATTGTACAAACTGCATAGAAGTAAAATCGAATCAGATTCTTTACTCCGGATCGTGTGCATGCTAGCCTCATCACTATCATGTCATCGTAATCATGTCATTGTAATAAATCTGTGCCCTCATCTATTCAACAGACAAACGTTAGGCGCTAATCAAAAATAAAAAGCCTAATCAGCACCGATAAAATGAAAATATGTATCGTCTTGAATGTTCCATATCAGGAGGCAGTCATAACAGACTATGCTTTTTTTGATGCACCACAATAGATCATGCAGCAAAATGCTGTTGAAGATTTAAACAAGCACATATTTGTAATCATCGATGCTCTTTCTGACCTCAGATTGATCTTCAGAATACATTGTAGAAATGGTTACTCCACATTAGCGCTGAACTCTGAAATTACATTCTCAGTCCCTAGTTATCATCAACGTCAATTACCACCCAGACTGGCATCGTCCGCAGTTATAAATACAGCTTGCTAAAGTCAGTTGAACGTTGATAAAATGTTTCTATTCGTAACTAGGAGGTAATCGTTGGCCAGCGTGCTCATCGTGATAAAACTCTGAAGACTATATGACATTTTGGATTAATTTAAACAAAGTTTTACTGCCTTTCTGACGAAACATTCAAACTGCAGTGCACACCTTTTAGAGTATATGGAGAAGCGTGGTGGCGAGTCTACTGAAACAAACTCTGTAGAAAATAAAATGGAATTGGTGAACCTTTGATTAATTCTGCCTCTCATGAATTATTTTTCCTTATAATTTAAAAAAAAAGTTTTTATGGAAATAGATAAATAGCGAGTAATTTACGTGCTATTGATCATATACATCTGTAAAATAGAGCATATGTATGTCTCATCAGCATTTATTACCTTGAACGTTTCACTTTGATTCGCTGTTGTTTCGTATTCAGAAGAATCGAGAAACTGTTTGTCCTCAACAGAGTAGAGAAACTGTCCGTTATATAACACGTGCGCACTAAAACAATCATCATAATTAACGCACCATCACTAATTAACAACTGTACAATAATTAAACAATTAGATATAATTATGTCAGTACAATTTATCTACAATCAGTCAACCAAAGTCAAAAGTTATCTAAAGTATTAATAATAATCTACAACCTCAATTATCATGGACTGTCCAATTTAGTTTTAAATTTTAAATTTTATACATCACGTACGTTTTTAACAGCAGAATATTCATCTAAAAAACTAAAAAGTAAAATCAGCAGAAATGACATAAGCATAGAAAGAATACGTTATGAATTTGAAGCTTGAATTGAACACAATCAATTATATATAATAATTTTAAACTACTTCAACTGACAATGACATCAGATTCAATGTCACAGTACATTTAATATCAAAATATGGCAGTAGCTCTCTCTTCTATCTGACGGCTGGAGCCAAGCTGCTGCATCAAAGATAAGACTTTTTCTCAGCGAGAACGACTCACGTCAACCAACCGTTGCAACGATCGTGACTTTTCGACCCGTCACGACCTCTGTTACTAAATGCACTCCTATCATGAATAACTTTAATTCCACAGCATCATAGGCATCATAGTATCAGATTTTGGGTGTACCATTTCAATCCCATCCACTTCAAAAATATTTGTGGTCTCCCTTTACCCCTCTATCATCAAATTCTGTTGAACCGGCGCTACCCCCAGCCTCCCCCTGCTCGTCGAAAATTGTTGGTCTGCCGCTACCCCCTCCCTCACGTCGACAAATTGTTAAGCCCTCCGCCCTCCTTGAAACCTAAACGTCCGGCACCGCCTATGCACAACAAGATGAATAACAAATATCACTAATAGGTGGACTAATCTACTTAACTATCCAGAACAGTGGAGTTATAAAGTAGGGTAAGATACACTCCACGCAGTAACGGTATAAAGTAGGGTAACATAAACTCCATGCAGTAACGGTATAAAGTAGGGTAACATACACTCCATGCAGTAACGGCATAAAGTAGGGTAACATACACTCCACGCAGTAGCACTATAAAGTAGGGTAACATACACTCCAAGCAGTAGCGGTATAAAGTAGGGTAACATGCACTCCATGCAGTAACGGTATAAAGTAGGGTAACATACACTCCAAGCAGTAGCGGTATAAAGTAGGGTAACATAAACTCCATGCAGTAACGGTATAAAGTAGGGTAACATGCACTCCACGCAGTAGCACTATAAAGTAGGGTAACATGCACTCCAAGCAGTAGCGGTATAAAGTAGGGTAACATACACTCCAAGCAGTAACGGTATAAAGTAGGGTAACATACACTCCATGTAGGAGAAGACTGAGCCGGTTGATCGGTGTGCTGTCTTGAGTCGCGTACATCTCGCCTTGACGGAGCGTCATGACATTACAACAGTCACGTGACACTAGCTTCTTAAACAAAAGTCTACAAACGACAAATGCAGACTCATAAATGAATGTTGTAACAAGCATCCAGAGAATATTATGTTGATATCCATTGGTCACATTATCGTAAATATGCATGTTGAGGAAGTACAGAATGTGAGATTAACTAAATTAGTCTAACCAACGATAGATTATAATTATGAATAATTTAGGAAGATATTATTAGACAAATTAGTCTAGAGAAGAAATTAACTTCCATTTTAATTTCTATTGCACACCAATGCGCACTATTGAGTTAAGTATGATCTGCGAAGCACAACAGGTTATGTACATATTAGACAATAGACAGAGATGGTATTATCAAACACGGACACATAAACTCAACTATACCGTTAAATCACTGCCATCTACTGCAGTGCCTTCACAATATGCAGTTGGTGTTACAGGGAACTAACCCCTACCCCTTGGTGCGCTGGATAAAGAACTCAAGGAGATTACAATGGAGCCAGGAAGGGCATTCGTTCATAAATGTGTGCTCATCCTGAAAATCCAAAGTGATAATGTGATTCACACATAGGTTGTTGATCAACTTGAGCATTCTCTGTCAGAACATCTGCCCAGTGTCAATGAGTAAAAATGTTCATGACGTCTACACCATTATCATAGGTGGCACATATCAGGGCCTTGGAGGGGCTATGTCCCCCCCAAGTCTTTCCTGAATTCAATTTTGTGTCCGCCGCTAACCCGCACCCCAACTCATAATTTTTGGGTTTTTGCATGGCTGGTCGCTACCCCTCATTTAAAATTTTTCAAGCCATCCTAGATCAAAACGTATGGCTGTGCTCATCTTCACACTGAAACCCAAACTTAAGATAATAATAGTCACCATGAAGTTAGTGCTATCCAATACATTCTAGGCAATTAGATCATCGTCCTACCTTGATACTTTATAATTCTTAAAGAAGTTGAGATAAACATCTTCCATGTCGCGTCCAAGTGGTATGGGCCTCAGTCTGTACAGAACGAAGATGGTCTGTATGAGGTTGATGAGAAGGAAGCTGAAGTTCCAGGAGAAGATGTCTGGTGAACACAGAACACTCCAAGCCCAGGCACACAGCAGAAGAAAGCCTGTAACACATTGATTATACACATCAACAATATTAGTTTAATTACTTTAACTGCATAAACTGCTAATGTAAGCAAAGAGCCTTCAAAGATCCCCCGGGGGGCATCAGCTTTGAAAAGAGGGAAATCAAATAAAATCACACAAATACTGTATAACACCTTTTTCCAAAATTGACCCTCCAAAATGCTCTACGACCTTTTTAAAAAAAATTCTCCAGCTAATTTTTACCGACCGATTTGATACACCTTTTTAACTGACAAAGTTTTTTTCAACAACGTTTTTTCTGACAATTTTTTTTAGAAAAAAGTTTATCTAACAATAGTTTAATGTGAACGAATACTTAAAGAAAGAGAATGCAGAAACTTCTGGCAGCTTTAGAACTTTTCTTTACACAAGTCAACTTTTCATATTACTCTGGAGTCAACCACGAATTACATCAGGAATGCAGAAAGAACACAGCAATAAGCCAATATCTTCCAATACAAAAACTATGGTAGATTCCAATCTAGATCAACAAATGAGTCATTCTTGTGTTTGAGAGTACGCACCAACGACAAGCATGGAATGAAGGAAGAGAAGTCCGTAGGTGGAGTTCGGAGACAGGAACGAGAGCATCAAGGCGACATGAGCGAGCTGGAAGAGCATGTGATTCTGCTGCTTCCAGTTTCCCCAGCAGCTGGCACTCAACTCTGATTGGCTGGATGTCGTGACGTCATGACCTTGAGTCAGCAGCAGAGTGACGTTCAGGTTTCTACTGTCGACGTCATACCTTACTTCCGGTCGACTCATTGACGTCACACCTGACGAACTACCTAGAGTACAACGTACTCTATAGTTAGCATCGTAGTTTTTTGTCATTAAAAATAATTATAAGTGGCACTGTAATTTTTATTTGGGTCTTGGCGAGCGAACAAAGAAAATTTGCCTAAATTTAATTTTTGCACTGACGAGGGAGAGAGGGGGGGGGATTTTAGGATAAATGTTTCTGTCAAATATTTGGGGGATGGGGGATTTTCTCTCTCCAAGCCCCTGGACGAGCAAGTACTATGAAGAGGATATGTCACCTGGTGTCATGAAGAGGACACATCACCAGGTGTCATGATGAGGACATCACCAGGTGTCATGAAGAGGACAAGTCACCAGGTGTCATGAAGAGGACAAGTCACTAGGTGTCATGAAGAGGACAAGTCACCAGGTGTCATGAAGAGGACAAGTCACTAGGTGTCATGAAGAGGGCAAGTCACTAGGTGTCATGAAGAGGACAAGTCACCAGGTGTCATGAAGAGGAAAGTAACCAGGTGTCATGAAGAGGATAAGTCACTAGGTGTCATGAAGAGGACAAATCACCAGGTGTCATGAAGAGTACAAGTCACCAGGTGTCATGAAGAGGACAAATAACCAGGTGTCATGAAGAGGACAAATCACTAGGTGTCATGAAGAGGACAAATCACCAGGTGTCATGAAGAGGACAAGCCCGACAAAGCCAAGGTCGGGATTGAAATGACGAATTTAATAAGAACGTTCAAGATCAGCTGCTTCAACATCAAGTTATGCCGGTGTTACTTCAGAGTGTGGTAACAACAGTAGTACCTCATACTAACGGCAACTATCTAATTCTAACAGCTAACTATAACTACCTAAGCTTAACTAACAGCAGTGTCTAAGTTAGAGCAACTCTTTACAACTGTTTAGCAACGATCTTTATCAAGGCTTGACGATCTCAACGGCGAGGAGTAGCTTTGCATGAAATCAAAGCTTGTCCAAAGAAGGCCTGTCAGATGACTTGTAAAAGAAGATGATAAATGAGACAACACTGTTGATGTTTACATACAAACCTTGCACTCCGAACCGTTGCAACGAGTCACGTCCGTTGATAGTGCTTACTTACAGCCAGCAGCCAATGCCCGTTTCGACAGTCCCAGCTAGGCAGGCTATAAACATCTCACTTTTACAATCCTAACCTAGCAACTATCAGACATCGTATAAGGTAAGATATGGAAAATTAACGGCTATTCTAAATTACACTTTGAGCATGCGTAGTTTGGAATCCATGCTTGCAGCCCAAGTGCTCGTGCCCTCAATGAGATTAGCCAGGCTGAAATCCGGTGTCCCCAGCCGCTCATGGTACAGTCAGGCCCCGGTACAGTTCGGTCCACAGGCCAGGAACTCTAGGCATGTCCTGCCCACACTGTACGGCGGTACAGTGTGGCCCAGCAACTCAAGACGTCGCTGCTAAACGTCGTCGCACACACGTCAGGAAATCACGATGCATCTTCCAGCAGCCGTTCCAGCAGCTGTTCACTAGCAGCAGCTGCTGCAAAGCATCAAGCAGCTGATAGCTGAAAGCGCTAAGTAGATTAGGCAGCAACTAGAATCGGTACCAGCAGAAGAAGCAGCAGCGTCAGTAGTAGCAGCGGCATCGCACGACACTGCTGTAAGCGAAGCGCCAAGCGTGAGTAGATACAGTCGAATCACCTGCAGCTCGGTACAGTGCTGCGACAATGCTGTTGACTCTAGTATGTCTGCATGTTGCACCAGTCCTGGCTTTACATTGAATTTGGTGCAAAAGGGCCAGGCAACGTATTGCTTCGTTGCTGTAGTTCTTGCTGCCATCTAATTTTGCTCATGTTATATTTATAATTATATATTTTTATAATGAGAGTCCAGTTCTTGTCTTTTTAAATTAGAAAGTCATTGTTATCATCCGTGGCCTCACGGTGCCGCGGACATCGGCTCGCATTATAGATGGCGTTTTATCGATCCCTGCTTTTTCTTTAATTATTGATCTGTTATTTGCTTGTTCGACGCATTTTCGTCGAAAAAGTTATCAGGGAATGAGACCCACATGTACTCGCTTCCAGTGATTCGTGACGGTCCTAAACGATCAGCTGCAAGCGCAAGCCGTTACGCAATGGGCGACGCCATATTTACTTGAATTTAGATACAAAGCTGTGCGTTACTATGGTTACTGAAGCTGTGCAAGACCTCTATAGTTTAAATCTGATTTAAGAAAATGAACATTTATTCTGTCAATCTCTGTTATTTTTAAGATTTAATGACTTCAGTCTTCAAGTTTCAGGAGAAACAATTATTTTCACCCGATTTCTTGGTGTTTGAATTATTTGTTCAACTCTCTGCGCCGTGGTCGACACCTTTCTCCACCCCTCACGCTGGGTCCTCTAAGCCAACTCCCCCTGTGTGACTCAATTATTGGGCAGAATCATGTCAGAATCTGGTCAGGGAATCTGGTTGCACTCTTTCTAAAGGTTGCAAGTTGGCTGATTGCAAAATCGAAGACCAAAATCCTTAACTTTACTTGGTCAAGAATGTTACATGGTAATATTAACATGGTAATATTGACATGGTAATATTGACATGGTAATATTTACATGGTAATATGTACATATTAATGTTCTGCAACGACTTGTTGCAGGAATTTATTTCATTACCTGCATAGTCCTCTTGTTGGGTTACATATTTAACCTGCTCACAATTTTTAATTACATGCTCATTCTTTTTTTAGATTTAAATTTGATGTAATATTGAGATTTTTCAATAATGAAATGTGACCGTGTTTCCACTTTGAATGGAAAAAAGGATTTCATGTAATTCGTTTATATATCATATTGCATTATTATAGAATAATGTTTTGCTTAAAACTGTGCTAGTATGACAATCCTTTAGCTCTGTTATTTTAGAGCAGTGGTGTAATACTCCGCATGGTGTGTATATGTGATGTTTTTTGTTGGCGTGTTTTTTGTCCTCTGTTTGTGCTAACGGTGTTGGCAAGCTCGCATAGTTGTGCATGTTAAAATCTAAAGAATTTGATTTATATATAGCAAAGGTGACCAGTAAGATAAGCATTCGCTTCCCTTGGTAGCCTTTAACAGAGTTATATAGATGCGA
This sequence comes from Buchholzia appendiculata, assembly GCA_034694885.1. NCBI lineage: Eukaryota > Metazoa > Annelida > Clitellata > Enchytraeida > Enchytraeidae > Buchholzia > Buchholzia appendiculata. The sequence goes on along the minus strand of JAQFYQ010000073.1, from coordinate 12,510 downwards.
AAATGTTTTGTATGAAGTGTAATGTTTGTGAATAATTCTTTTTCAAAATAAACGATGATGATGATGATGTTTTTATGGTAATGTGCACATGGTAATGTTAACATACTAATGTTGACTTGCTTATATGAATGTTTTACTTAGTAGTTGTCACAGAACTAAAACATTTAATTACATTTGAAGCCTAGAATTCGTCTCAGCAGACATGAGATTTCTAGTCAGAAAGAAACAGTAGATGTTTCCCAACAATTCTCTTTCGTGCAACAAATAAGACCACGGCCGCTGTTCTGAAAAGTTTCTAAACCAGCAAGAATATTAAGACGACGATTGTAAAGGAAATTTGGAGATCTGTCCAGTAGCAATGTGTATGCGTGTGAAACATGGACCTTGGGGAAGGAACAGTGCGACAGAATGAATCCCCGCTAGAACTTTTTCACTTAATGCGAATCATAGCTGATGCTTATCTATTTAAATGTCATAATAATGTAAACAATTTTGGTTTACGGGTCCTATATTAAAGGCAGACGACGAAGTGCTGAAAAGTTTCAGAGAGAAGAGAACCCTGACAGGGACAGCAATACGGAAGAAGAAGAACTGGATTGGTCATGTTCTACGTGGAGGAAGATTGTTGAGGGATGTACTGGAAGGCAGAATGATTGGGAAGAAATAACGGAGTCGGTCAAGAATTTCCAAGCTGAATTGACTGAAATAAAGGTCTTATGGAAACGATTGTAGCGGCGACCAGAAGATAGAGATGGATGGAGACGTTGGAAGTCAAAAACCTGCCAGAAGGCAGAACACCAATGATGATGATGATGGGTTCATTATATCGATACTAAATGGTGGCCATGTGTTTAACACATCATGGGCGCTTAGGCCAGTCGGTCACGATTAAAATGTAATGAGCGATAATAAGTCTAGCACTTCCCTGCTACATTACTACACAACGCCGAGTATTCAAGTCAGATATCTAATTACATTACACAGCAAAACATTAACACGTAGCAGATGACGTAGTAATGTTGCTCTATTGTACCGATGACATCACACGTAGCGAACTGATGACGTATTAACGACTTCAACACACACATGACGTCACCATTAGCGTCCCAATGACGTAATAAGACTATATATAAATACAGCGTACATATGACGTCATCATTAGCACAAGCATCGAGCAATAACAGTGCTCTAGCAAGCAGATGACGTCATTTGCATGACGTAATAATAACGTTGCGCTCATGTACAAGCCTCACGTAGAGCTGAGATTAAAGCAACGCACGATGCTATCAATGAGCCGTTCGAGAAGAACGTAACCACAAGTAGTCAGCGTTCTATAATGAACAAAGTGCGAGGACACCTGCACGAGATATCACACATAGCTGCAAGTATTCTCACCAGATTCTGTCATTCATTCCAGAAATTGTCATGATCAGTAAATATCAAACAAAAATTTCAAAAATAAATTACATGAGATTTAGTTGAATCCCTACGCATCTATACAAAGAAATCTCATTCAAGTAGAATTAAAGAAGTATAACAACAAAAAATAGAACAAAGCAATGAATTTTCTTCCGACAAGCGTTAAAACAGAATAAATTCAGATTTTAAACAGACCGCTTGCACATAAACTAAAATCATTTACAACAACCTTTACAAACAAACTACAACATAGTAGCAAACAACACAAATTAATTACAGGCTACTTATCTAGACTATAGAAACATCAGCTACTCGCTTCTGCAGTAATATCTGCAAACGATATTACTATATCGGCAGCCTTACTCTATTTTTGTTAACTACTCTAGCATCAGCTACTGGTCGCTGCTGTTAATTTATCCAGACAACAATAGCACAGGCTAATAGGCTATTACTTTACTTTTGTATACATACAATAGCGTTAAGTGATAGATTTATAGTTTACTTCTGTTAAAAAACAGTAGCATCAGCTAATATCAGTTCTCATTTTCTATTTTTACAAAAAAACTTAATTTTTTCCAACACTTACTGTAACAGGAATGATTTGCGTAGACTCAAGCTTCATATACAGAGTCTAACTTTAGTCTTAAAACCTACATTGGTCCCCACTCCATACATAATAATAACAACCGCATGACAATAAGTGTAGATTTTTAAATGTTTAAATTTCACTAGATATCATACAGAAAAGTAAGGCAATCAATGCAAGTCTTTCGAGTTCAACAACAACAAACAGATCATTATCGTAAATGCTACGTTTTATCGATGAACAGTTTATTAAATCATAACAATAATGCAACCGCTTTTAGCCAGTTCCGAAAGAAGTACTACAATAAAAAAAGGATTTTTTATGCAATCTTCTGTGTACTCATCACAATCCACAAGAAGAAGCATTTCCAATGATATCAAAGATCCAGTAGAATATAAACATACAGTCAAAGAAGTTTATATAGTGTTCTGTACAGTAAAGGAACTGCACTCAGCAGACTATACACTACTATACAGCATGTAGTATTTCCACTCAAGTAGTTATTGACAATAGTAGAATTGTGCAATGTCACATATCCCTCTGTCTAACATTTACCTAATTAAATACTTAAATATACAAACAAATGTATTTATACTTAAACAAACAATATACACGTATGTACACTATTATACATATCACACAGAACCTATCCACATCTAAGTTGTTCAACAACGCGTCTATCTGTTCGACAGCAAACAACACGATAAAACATAAAAACAAAACACCTGCGTTTATAAATAACAGCAAAACATATAGTGTAAGTACCATCTACAGTATTTGTTCTTCTTCCTTTGTCGTCTTACTTTGTATTTTAGTACACAAACTAAATGTTAATTAGTATGAAAAAAGGTTTTAGAGATACCACAGCAAAACATCACAAATCACAACTACACATCACACTTTTCACAGCCTAGTGTCACGTTATTTTTCCACGAATGCATAACATTTTCTGTAAATTTCTGACAGAGTTCAACCGGTTTACTAAATATTTCTCTCAAATGAAATAAATCCTATATATTTCTATATAGTGCAATCAAAAAATACAAATATGAATTATAATAGAGAATATTTCTAGCTACGAACGCGGCACGGAGATTGGAAGGTGGCGAGAAGAAAATATATGAATTTTTAAGGCAAGAGGCTCAAACTCCTCAAAACCACCAGAAGTTAAGCTTGATGAAAACGAGTCAAGTTACAAGGATGTAGATTTAGATAAATATGATGATGATGCTCTGTCCAAAGACAGGTCCTGGCGATGGTTATTTGTCTTACGTATTACTACGCATGACTTCTACCACCGACCGACTAGGCTAGATGAGCACGGGTGGGTGACAAAAGGTCCTTCCCGTACAGGCAATGGAGTGTTAACAATTTGCCCAGGTTTGCTACTGAACACAATCAGTCGTTGCAGGGAGGCAACTACCTCTTCATTGCGAGGCGTGAACGCTAACGAATTACCTATTCGGTCACTCCTTAGAGTGACCGAATAGGTCAGTCATAAATAAATAATATTAGTATAAAAAATGAAAATACTTGAGAAAGAAATAAATGGAAACATACACTCAACACTGGCGACTTACTGGTACTTAAACTAAATAGAATAAAAAATATAATCGTGTTATAAAATTACAGGCTTTGCATAACCTTAAAATACTAATAGTAGATTAAATACTAATAATAAATTAAATACTATAAGTGTTATAAATAAAGTATTATAAATCACTGACTGTTATCGAAAAAATGACACAGATATTTGCACAGACGTATCTTGTCTGTAAACTAGGTCAGTAGTTCTTATCAGAATGAGGTCAAATATAATCTGGCAGTAATGCTACTAGTGTTAGTAATGCTACTAGTATTAGTAATGCTACTAGTATTAGTAATGATACTAGTATTAGTAATGCTACTAGTATTAGTAATGCTACCAGTATTAGTAATGCTACTAGTATTAGTAATGCTACTAGTATCAAACGCCATCCTCACTCCTTGATGCTTTGCCTGAAATAAATCCTTCCTATACTTTTTCACTTGGGGCGTTTCTGCAATGCTGGCTATTTATTTATTGCTTCTTATTCAACGAGCGTAAAGTAATATTGCTACTTAACAAAACACGGAGAATTTCCTAGGAACATATGACGAACATAGATAAACTGACAGAAAATAAACGGAATAAACAGTAGGTGATATTTAAGAATAGCAGATTCCTGTTAAAAATAGCAGACACTTCAAAGGGCCCTTACTGAAGAAAAGTAGGCCACTAAGTAGGCCACTAATCAATAATAACAGGCCTCTAAGTAGGCCTCTAATCAAGAATAATTGAGCACAAATAAATCCTACTGAAGAATAACATACACACAGGCAGGCTCATACTGAAGAATGACAGGCACTAAAGTTGGTCTGGAAAAAACCGACCAATAAGTGTACTAAACAATTGGTCCTAAATAAATTGCAACTTAAGAATAACAGGCGCCTAACCTGGCCCACACAGATGAACAATGGGGTCTGTGTAGATCCCTATTGATATATAATGCGGTTTCATTTATTTCATAGGCTTTGGTCCATTTGATAAGATGCAGGAACGGATGAAAAACCAAACAAATTTCACAAATTCAGTCAGTCAACAAGAGTTCACAGTTTTTCGTATTTCTACAGCATACGTTAGTAGCATAAACAAAACAGAAATTAAAATTAAAATAGCATTGATATGACAAAGAATAGAAAGTTAATTATTACACACTATGTTGATTGTTTGTAAATGATACAAGATATTAAGTAGCCTTAAAAATTATTACATAAGAAATACAAAAATTAATTCAATAAAATCTGTGATTCAACATACAAAAAAATAATGATATGAAATGGAAACAAATGATAATAAACTGAACAATAATGAAAACATGTGAATAAAGTAAGATCCCAATAAGATTATCGATTTAAACAACTATTTAGAATTAGTATTTAAAGCTTAACCAGTTGGCTATTATTTTGTAATACTCGACAACCACACAACAAATTACAATATACGATTATCACCACGCTGAATGATCCTGAAAAAGTCCATCATAATTAAGCATACAAATTTAAAAGCATTCTTCTACTGTACAGTCAGTCAGCACGTTTGTTTACTAATTAAATTACTAAACTTCAAGAATACTGAACAACCAATAACATTTGCTTAAAATTAACATACTGCAAAATATTCAAAATACATCCTACTGAAGCAAGATAACGACAAATAACACCAATGATGAATGCAAACAGAAAAATAAAATACGATAGCGCAAAATAAACTTTTATTTTACTTTAAAACGAGCTTCATGAAAGTCATTCCGGCTCTAAGAATAAAGCGCATACATAATTATAGTTAGACCACATAAGGGCCAGTTACACTTTCATCCCATCCCAAATATAACAAAATTAACTTTATTATATCACTATACATTTTACCTATTGCAAATTTGTACCCATGTTCCGGAATGTTTAAAAATGTCACAAAACAGCTGCCAGAATCATCAAAGCATCACAATCAAAAACAGCTTCACTCTTAACCAACCACTTAGTTTCAATAGCACAGTCAACATTCGGATATATCTTATCTCGAGCACTAACTGGCCAATTCTCGAGCACGAACTAGCCATCCTGTCAATTTCAAGCTCACCATTCACATCTATTTCTCCCCAATAAGCATGTGTTATATATGTGTCCATAAAATTCCAGCTCGTAATTCTGTTTATTTTATAATTAATGCATTAGGGAATAATGTTCAATAATTATAGACAATAAACTAATATTGTCATACAATATAAATATAATGACAGTAAAATGCTTATTAATCACGTTGTAGTTTATTTGCTCAACTAATATGCTCCTAATTAAATATTTTACTATGTCATGAACATCTTCTCACAGCCCAATTGTGAAATATCTCATCTAGTGCACAGGAACATAGACAATAATAGAAAAAAATAAGTAACAGAATAGGAAAATAGAGACAGAAAAATGAGTTAGTGAGAATAAGGTCAGCCGTGTAAATGATAAACGATGATTTGAACAACGTGGAGATCAAGTTTGACAAATTAAATAAATACATAATACACGTATATTGCAAATAAATGTTATGTCTAGCTCATACATTACCCAAACACACAAGACTATGACACTAGAGCATGCCCTACGGTGCATGCATGACACTAGAGAATGCTCTACAGTGCAAACATGACACTAGAGCATGCTCTACAGTGCAAACATGACATGCATGACACTAGAGCATGCTCTACAGTGCATACATGACATGCATGACACCCGACACAAGCATGTCACTAATGACTTACACGTAGTCACAACACAGGTAAGTTCAGTCACGACACAGGTATGTTCAGTCACGACACAGGTAAGTACAGGTATGTACAGGCAGGTGACGAGTAGTTCAAACATAGCAGTTGGTTGATAACCAGCAGCAACCACTACTGTCAATGAAATCGTAATTGAACTGTAATTTCAATTGCAATAGATTTAAGCATTCGGTCAGTATACTTTCTAAACGATTATAAGTCATTGCATTTTTCATCTCTTTATTATACGGTATACAGAGATACAGTAAACTTACAGTCAGACTTACAGCATATGTAGACACCTCTATGCCATTAAACACTGACTGACAAAACAGCAACATTGCCATTAGGGCTGCCCGTCAACTAAAAATTAATTGCGATTAATCAAATTAATCGCATGTGATTATTATTTTAAAGAGCGCGTCGTGATTAATTATAATTTAACATTAATTAAATTAATTACAATAATAAACTAAGTATTAAATTAATTAGCTAATTACTTAATTCATTGTATACAAACAACGAAGTGCTTGCTACACAGCTTAATCATTGTTAAGTAAAAGTAACTTAACCGGTGTGATTTAATACCAAAAAAAGATAAATTATTAACGAGTCTAACTATTTTGTTTTAGTAATTAAGTTGTGGACATATAGGCTCTGCCTATGTCTATAATGTAATTTATTAAATCAGCGCTTTTAATTTCTTTGCATTAACACAGGTCAACGTGTGTCAATGGGCAGCCATACTCTTTCCATGTATACTAAGCGTGACCAAAGTGTTCATATATCAAAAGTTATCAACTCTTCAGAAATCATCTCAACTGTAACCTTGCCAAACAATTAGAAAAACGCAAAGTCCTTTGCTTCTTGATGCTCATTCACAAACACATTCTAAATTTATTATCTCCAAAACATAATACGCTCATCAAATTATTACCCTAATCAAAGGTGAAGTTGTTAAAAGAGGGTATGTGTATCACATATACAACAAAAAATCTGTCTCATCAACAACAATTTCTAATGTTCCGAGAACAGGAAAGAGAGATTTGAGAAAAGAGTGTACTTTGGCTGAATGTGTACACAATAAAAACACACTGCCTTTAGTGTACACAATGATGACACACTGCCTTTATTGTACACTGTGATTAGACACTGCTTTTAGTGCACACAATGATTAGACACTGCCTTTAGTGTACACCCATACTCCCACAGCCTTTAGTGTACACAATGCTTACACACTGCCTTTAGTGTACACCCACAGCCTTTAGTTCAGCGAGTAGTGACTATATTACACTGGATACCTTACAACACTAAAGCACACGCACAAATCTAATCTATGCTCATATATTTGTCTATTGTTTAACTCGACACAAAACAATACAATGGAAAACAACAAAGAAAACGAAATAAAGTACAGAAACAAAAAGCATTGTCACATCTGCCAAATGATCAAGGCGCATCTTTGTGACAGACAATTGCTGGTGAAACGCATTTATTGAAAAAAAAATGTAGGAAGACAAATTTCAGACATAAATATTGCAATCAACATTATTACGGCAGATGAAACATTATTAAACATATACGTAATTGAAACTGCCTGAAGACAAAAAACTACGACAAGACAGAACAATGTACTGTCCATATAAGACGGTAGATATAGCAGTAGCAGATACGACAGTATATAAGTAGCAGTAATCAGCTACATTCAAACTTGGCAAGCACTGCAAACTGAGGTCTTTCAAACGTTATCTTCATGCCACTGTACAACTTCAGTCCAGACAAAACGTGATTTGTTCTAAATAAAATTGCGCAGACAAATTCTTTCAACAGAGACTGAAAGAAATGAGAGAAGACTGTGCAAGAATTGGTCGTTGTAATCTGTCGCTAGAGTATTCAAGTATTGAAGAGGATAATCAACACGAATCGTATCACTTATGCAAGTGATGAGAAAAAGTTGTGCTTTTTCGTAAGGTTTATACAATAATTCAAAGATAATTCAAAATAATTAATTTTATAATTTTAACAAATTATTTTATATATTTTATATTTATAATTATATTTTTTATAACATAATTCAAGATAATTCAAAACCGCAGATTGCACTTTCTAAGGATGAGACGGTACAGAAATTATTTAGAAATAAGCTCTAAAAGCAGATCAATCAGCGCAACAGAAACACTTACATATTAGGTCGATTTCTGCTTCACTCAATCCGCAATGATAACATAAGTTAATAATTCAGTATACAATAAGAATTACCACACAACTGATCATAATGAATCATAATCTATCTTGCATCCACTAGAATGATTTTGTGATTTATCGCAAATCCTAACCTATACTGTATCTACGCTTATGATTCATGAACAACCATTATAATCTATCATATAGATGTGATTACGATTCATCACAAATCATAAAACCATTATGACTGCATAATTTTTATCAAATTTTGAAAGCTTTTTTTGATCGGTTGAAACTCGACTGTGATGTGTTAAGGTGCAATGACATAACATAGGTCTCTTAGCTTAAAAGAAGAAGAAAATATAACGACCTTCTAAGCTTAGCAGAAAAGACATGAATGAACGGCTTCGCATAATTTCTGACCAAATACTAAAACACTGACATGGCCAGCTAAGAAAAGAACAAAGGTTCTACCACATATATATATAGTTGACAGACAAATTACTGGCTATGAAGCCAAAAAACAAAGCTAATAGCCTTGAATTTATGTTTCTAGTGCACTGGCATTGCTGATTGGACCCAATATACCGCCATCACTGATTGAACCTAGTGTATCACCATCATTGATTGGACCCAATGTACCTACATCACTGATTGGACCCAATGTACCGCCATCACTGATTGGACCCAATGTACCACCATCACTGATTGGACCTAATGTACCACCATCACTGACTGGACCTAATGTACCACCATCACTGATTGGACCTAATGTACCACCATCACTGACTGCACCTAATGTACCACCATCACTGATTGGACCTAGTACATCGTTATCTGTAACAGAAAAAGAGTGATGTTCAAGAAAAAAAGGGTGTCCAATTGAGTACATAAGATAGATAAAGCTTGCAGTACAGACAGACTGCTCATAAATAGCTTGGCATGGACAGGATGCTATGGATTTTATCAATTAAAATTAGCCAACGATTTCAAAAACAAAAATAAATCATAAGCTTTGTTTAATGAACCCGATGTCAGATTAATTGCAAAACACTTCGGAATTTTTAAAACATCAAACAAACTAAGCCACGGCAGAGCAGATAAGCGATCAAGACATGATCATATCATTATAGAAAAAAAATAACAGTGAATATTATCAAATTATTGATCTTGAAAAAAATGATTGCACATTTGACAAATCTTATCAACTTCCTGACTCAATGATTCAGGAATAAACCAGTGTTTGATAAAGTTTGAAATCTCATCCAAACACTGCATAGACCCGGTCATGCAGTAGGACCACAGATACATATCTGGTAAGTACAAGCACACCACAATTGCAGTGGCTTAAACTAACTTTCACAAAACACATAGCAGTAATCAACCAATCGGTGATCAGCAATAATGCATTCTGCAACGACGCTTCACCAACCAATGGTCACAGTTATTTGACCCCTAGTCAGCTACTTGACCCCGCAGTCAGCAAGCATTGAGATCATCGTTGCAAACAAGCAACAGATTTAGAAATGCACCATTTCAGAACAAGAGTGAGAGAGCAGATACACACGATGAATGATAATCATTATTATTATAATCATCGTCATCATAAAGATTCGTAATTACTTCGAAAATGATCACTGACATTTGATCACTGGCGCATAAACAACGACAGCACGCATAGAGTCGGATTTTCATAAAATAACGAAGCGACTAATAAATTATGTAAAGTTACGATGAGTAGTACTAATGATCTAGACTTCCGTTGAACTCTTCGGGCGGTCTCGCCCCCGTCGCTGAGCGAGCCCGGATGCACCGACAGGCGCAAGGACCGGTGCAGCGTTGCTGCCATGATTGTTTACAGCTTTAAACGTTGCTTTAACAGCACCCTGTAGTGCACAAGTAAAAAAGGAATGTATAAACAACATATTTAAACGTACCGATACTGCTACCAACATCATCAGCTTCATAACAACATCGTCATCGTCAAAACTGCTATCAACATAATTAGCGACTTCATTATCAGCAAGGTCATCGTCATAGTCATAGCCTGCCACAATTATAGTGCAGAGATGAAACACAGCAAACGCAAACTTGACAGCAATATCTAAGCCTAGAGCGTAACTCCAACCATAGATTCTTAATTCTTGATGTCTTTCTATGCATTGATTTGCGTCAGACTTCATCACAACTTTCTTTCTGCACTATGACACGTGCCATCTTTCAGTATGTGCAGCTTGACAGCTTGATAAAAAACATCCGAGTGCGCACTGCGTACTGCCATGTCGATTTTACTACTGCTAATATTAGTTTTACAAACAACCAATCAGAACGCTTCTCCTTTTTACATCTGACATTGTGCAGCTCAAGAGGCACACAGAAAGGTTACTGTACACACTAGGTCACAGAGGTCGCCAAAACGAATCAGGTAGCCACACAGGGAAACATAACTCACTCAAATAAGAACCTAGAAAGAATTCAGGGAAAGAATCTCGAAGTGCTTACCTTGACAAGTTGCATATCTAGCTGTTCGTATCGCAGCTGTGGAAGGTGCTCTCGTTTCGTCAACCATCTGTGCATGAGAACCTGTGGAAGAGTGATTCTGTGTCGAGGGTCGACGTGCAACATCCTCGCTACGAGATCCTTCGCGAACACGGACACCGTTTCCCAGTTACCTCCGGACAGCGTAAACTTTCCCTCTCCTATACGCGCAAGGATGTCCTCCGGCGTGTCGCTAGGACCGTTCGCAAAGGGTGTTTGCCTGCGACAGAACAAAAGCCACAGTTTAAAAACTGTATTATAAAATTATAACATTGAGCTAAGCAGAAAAAAGGCTAGCTATATTGATTGAAAATGAAACAGAATTAACAGCCCATAAACAATCCAAGGCACGTCCATCAGTCATACCACAGTTGAAATCTCAATAATATACACTTCTTAAATTCAACAATACTGAGTCGTAAAATTTATAGTATTGTTGGCGTAGTATCAATTATATATGTAATATATCAGTGTAATATTAATAGTTCTTAGAGTAATAATTTCCATAGTACCTCATTGTAATATAGCACTGCAGTTGTAATATCAATATTTTTATATTGTAATAAGAAACTACATTCATAACATCAATAGTCCTAAACTCATAATATCAACAGTAGCAAGTTTCAAGAAAAGTTTAGAAACAATTCAAAATAAGACAGTTTAATAGTTGGTCAGAGGTGGACTTACCCGGCCAACATTGTGTATAATAAAACACCGAGACTCCAAACATCACACGCTTCGTCGTAGCCCTGACGTCGCAAAACCTGCATCAAAGACAATCGTGTACAACAATGGCTCTGTATTGACAGAAAGTCCATTGAGATTCACAGAAAAAAGCATAAATGTGTAACTACCAACACAACAATAACATCAATAATAAACAACAATAAAATACAAAGATGCACAATATGCAATTCATTCAAGAAAATAATAATCAAACTTAAATCAGCATATGTACGGTATAGAAAATGTATGTACAGTAAGAACATAAACTCGCACATAGCTACACTGAGGCCTAGAATCTAGAATCAAGACCATGTGCAGAATTGTAACACGGCACACTCAAATGAAACTCAGAGAAATACGAGATGTGACACCCTGCTTATCTCAACAAGACATAGTGCATCCACGTCGCTACATTTTCCAGACAAGCTTAGTACAACAGTTTAAACCTAAATACAATTTATAATAGTGAAGAACAGTTTGTTGTTCTGCATCATTCTGTATTGCACAAATGTATGCAGAATTGAATGCTACTAGGTAGGGTTAGGATGTTCATGCAAATGCATATTTTTTTGCTGAAGAAGTTTTTTGAAAAGGATTGAAGTTCTCGACATTGAAGTAAGAATTTCGACAGTGAAGTATTTCAAAGGATTGAAATTTCTCAACGTTTGGTGATGATTTTATTGTGCATATGTAGGTGTGTTTTATCTATAAATGCATATTTCACGC
>JAQFYQ010000072.1:0-23462 GCA_034694885.1 Buchholzia appendiculata | reverse complement strand
AGGTTGGAAACTTTTGACATTATGTTCAGTTGGAAACTAAATATAATGTTTATAAAAATAATTATGATTAATGTCAAAATTTGTTGCACAGAGTTTGATTGCTTACTGTATAAATTAAATCATTGATGTCTTTCTTTCTTGCAGTCGTTCGGTAACTTGAGTGAAAAGCCTCTTCTCGTTGATTTGACGGTGGAAGAGGGTCAACGACTGAAGGTCGTCTACGGTTCGTCCAAGGGCTTCCATGCGATCGACCTAGATACATCACACGTCTTCGACATTTACATCCCGTCGCATGTAAGTTATCGTATTTCGGAATGTCTTTGCTTCGAATATTTTTGAACTTGTATCATATTTAATATAGCCTCAGACTAGTTTACTAAATTTTCCCAGCTTCTGTAATACCTGCCTGACTTTGGAAAAATTTAAGCATTGTTTATGTTGAATAAATACGGTAATAATGCTTGGGGATTGTGTTTAGATTGGCTTGTAATTCTGCAATTCGTTTTATTGATGAGTAATGATGAGCAAATATTGTATTTGCCACAATTTGTAAGTTAAAATATTTTTATATTTTCGCAAATTAGGGCTGGCTCTAAGCTTGACAAATAAATTCGTGAATTAATCATTAGGGCTATGCATGAATGGCAAAATAAACGTTTTTTGATGATGGCCTTTAAAGCTTAGATGGTTTTGTTTAGTTTTATAATTTCTACGCATTTAAAAATATATTTCACAATGAACAATTGCATAGAGTGCAATTAGAAATGAAGTATGTGATTTGCTGCTTTGGCTTAGATTAGGACGAATAGGCGTAATTTCTAAAGATTAATACTGTGCACGTCTAGCTAAGATTATTATACGTTTACTGAGTTCTAATTAAGTATGTGTGCTTGTTTTATCATTGTTTTGTTTGTCTATTGCTGTTTTATGATTCTACAGTATCGTGATCAGGTATTAAAGCTTTCTTCATATAGTCTTGCTGCATGCTTTCTCTGCTGCATGCTTTCTGTAGCTTCGGTATCACTGGCCAGTGTCATGTGTGTGTAGCCATGAAGAAGCATGTCAATTCTCAGTTTGATTTCCTAATTTGTGTCATGATGATGATGATGTGATAATTTTTGTCATGATAAGTGATAAAGGTCTTGCTATGTTGATTCTCAACTATATCAAATGTACATTTTGACATCATCACAACCACCGTAGTGTAGTGTTGATGTTAATGGTGATAGTGATGATATAAAGATGATGAAGATACACACTCGTTTAATTTCTATCTGCATTTGCTCTTACCGAGCGCATACATTTTTAGAACAGTGATCTGTGTATAGGAAGTACGAAGCAATGCTTTAGTACTTTTCAGCTGGTGGGAATTGATTAATTGTGGGGCTTACTACATGAAAAATTGAGTTACTGAATGAGTTACTATGCAAGTTTAGTTTAGCTACTGGATGAGTAACCGAGTCCGCTGTACTCAACAGAGTTCATCGTGCAGTGTCCGAGTTCATTGTGCAGTAGCCGAGTTCATTGTGCAGTAGCCGAGTTCAGTAGCCGAGTTCATTGTGCAGTAGCCGAGTTCATTGTACAGTTGCCGAGTTCATTGTGCAGTAGCCGAGTTCATTGTGCAGTAGCCGAGTGCAGTAGCCGAGTTCATTGTGCAGTAGCCGAGTTCATTGTGCAGTAGCCGAGTTCATTGTGCAGTAGCCGAGTTTATTGTGCAGTAGCCGAGTTACTTATTTGTGATCTGTGTGCAGTCTGTAGCACTGGGTACTGTTTCAACATGTGCTGCAATCATCTAGATGTAGTGCCTTGGATGTAATGTCCACACCTGTGCACATTTATCTCAAAGTTGTTGATGTTGTGTTGATGCTTTATAGATACTTTCATAATTTGGTTTGTTTGCATCAAAACCCGTGGACCTAAAATAAAATTTTCTTAATTTTGTGAATCTTCAGAAATACTCTTGATGCTGTCTGTTGAATACAAACAGCGGAATGTGTGAAAGATGGCTTTTGAGACTTTTAATACACGATCACGCTTGCTTTCGGTTTGCATTGATGTGTTTAGTGTGTTGAGTGGAACGTGTGATTATCTCTTTTCATATCGTTGATTATAATTAGTGCTTGGTTGTTGTTGAAACATTTCTGTCTTGGCATGTGCAGAGTAGCTACTACTTGTTGGATTGTTCATACTGTTGTTGTGCATGTAATTAATGTAGCATGTAATAGATTTTGTTCTGGAATCACAGATTGTAGTTACATAGCACTTGTGATGGAATTATAATTTGAAGTTTTGTTGTCATGATTTTTACTGCATTGTTATTCTGTAAGTAATTTTAGTGATTTTTAGCTGTTCAAACGATTACTACTGAAAGTTGGATGATATTGAAAATCTATATATGGGACTGAATTTTGAGGAATGATTAGAATTTGCTATAGATTTGTCAAATTAGTTAGATAGCCATTTATATTAGAATTTGAGCATTTCGTAGGTGCATTTAGATTTAAATGCAGTGGTATCATGTTTACTCTAGTAGTTCATCATTGTTATCATCATCATCATGTTGCACTGTGGTTTTTCATGGCAGGGTAAGACTAATTTGATGAAGCCATGTTGTACAGAAATGGATGCTGTTGATGTAACGCTCAGCTCATTGCCTGTCTGGGTGAGTAACTAGAGGAGCTTGGTGAGCCTATTGTTGGGCCTTGCCTCATAGAGTTGCTAAACAATATCTTTTGTTTGATTTGGGACAGTTACTGGTTTCACATGAATAAGGTTATTGCACCACCTACTCTAATTTGTATTTATCTTTCAGGTGTTTTATTTCTACACTACAAAATGTATTGTGCTGATTGAGCTGTTATAATGTGTAATGTGGTTGTGGATGATTTTACAGACCGTCGGTCCGATCATTCCTCAGTCCATCGTTGTTCTTCCACAAAGCAACGGAATGCAACTCTTGCTTTGCTACGACAGTAAGTTGGGCTAACTTTATGTTGCTCTGCCACAAAATTATGCTAATGTTACGCTGCTATTGCTAATTTATCTTAATATTGTGTTGTTCACCGGTAAATTCTGCCAATGTTGCATTAATATTGCTATAAAATTTATACTAATGTTACGTTGCTATGCAAGCTAATTATCCTAATTGTGCATTGTTCTCTGGTGTTATTCCTAAATCTCAGTGAAAATTATTTGCATAAGCAAAAATTGATTTAGTTACATGTATTAACTTGCAACTTGCACATAATACATTCTCTATCTATCGCTATTTTGTGACAGATAGGTAAACTCTTTATTGATGATTCTTGAAAAGCTGGCAGATTATTACATAATGACGATTTTTAGCAACACGCCAGCACAATGTCAGCATAATCTCGTTATTATAGTGTAAGATAGCTAAGATATAAGTCTGTGTATATCTAGCAGTATATTGTTTGTGTACATCTTTGTATATATGTTTGTGCATTTGACTGTGTGGTTTGTTTAAGTTTGTGTATCAATCGTCATAATATGCAGTATGCTATGCAGAAGATTACAATGCCTGATAACATGCATGATAACACTTGATAACATGCACAGGTTTCAACAATCAGAGGCGCAGGATTATCCCAAGTGTATCTGCCTGTGTTTGCCTCTGTGTGTTTGTGCATCGTACGATATGTATGTGTCAGTTGTGTTTATGTGTATATGTGTGTCTTGTGTATATGTCTATGTGACGTGTATGCCTGTGTGCGTTTATGTGTATGGGATGTGTATGCATGTATGTGTTTATGTATATGCATGCGTGTATCTTGTGTATATATGTCTATGCATATATGTGTATGTGTCTTGTGTATGTGTATATGTGTTATGCATATGTGTATGTGTCTTGTGTATATGTCTATACGATGCGTATGCATGTGTGTGTATGTGATGTGTGTGTTGTACAGACGAAGGAGTCTACGTGGACACGTACGGCAAGATATCTAAGAACATAGTCCTGCAGTGGGGAGAACAGCCGACATCAGTCGGTCAGTCTTTACTCTAGCACTCTCTGTAGGTCGTTGAATCTGATGGGAAGAAAATTGGAAAAATAATTATTCTAGAATTCAGCCAGAAAGATGACATTGTTACAATGGTCGTCAGTATAGTAACGGTCGAAGCAGGCATACAACTGTTACATCATTAGGAAATAGGCCATGTAATTATTGTTAAAGGGATGGTCGTCAGGGAAGGAAATAGGCCATGTTATTATTGTTAAAGGGATGGTCGTCAGGGAAGGAAATAGGCCATGTTATTCTTGTTAAAGGGATGGTCGTCAGGCAGAGTTTGCTTGCATTGATTCATCATGACAGATTTTGCATCACATCATCATCAGATTATGATTTAATGTAGCAGCAAGTTTACAGCTCAATATTATTGTTCATTTTTCTCGTGGGGTTTTGAACAATATGGTGGATGTGAACAGTAAGAATAATAGAGGTTAAACGGTCTGTGACACCATATAATTTCTTGGGGATAAGTTTTTGAGGTGGGTCTCCTTGTCCTTCCTCACCCTCCTTCTTTATCCTGGCTTTGGTCTGGCTCGATTGATGAAATTATTGAGGCGGAGGTATTAATTGGAGTAGAGTTATAATTAGCGGACCGTGATATTAATTAGAGTGTTTTCTTCTACCAACTCGGTGAACAAAGAATATATTATATTAATTGTATCTGTTGTGTGTTTTACGCAGCTTTCATCGGGACGGGTCAAGTGATGGGTTGGGGTCACAAAGCAATTGAAATCCGTGCGGTTGAAACGGGTCACCTCGACGGAGTCTTTATGCACAAGAAGGCGCAGAAACTCAAATTTCTGTGCGAAAGGAACGATAAAGTAAGTCGGTGTAGCCACACCTTTGATATTATACTAAGTTGTTTGTTCTTTTAGAAATAAGTTTACGATGTGTCTATCTTTTGGAAAGGATTTTTACGTCAAATTCTTTATATAGATATTACACTGTCAGCATCGTCCTGTATCGTTCAATCTTTAATATGTATATTTTGCAGAGTAGGATACATGTGATGACTTTGTATTTGTGCATGTTTTAGGTTTTCTTTTCGTCCGTAAGAAGCGGGTCGTCCTCTCAAATCTACTTCATGTCGCTAAACCGACCTGGACTCGCTCTCAACTGGTGATCTTGCGTTTAGCTCGTGCAACATGTTGTCATATGACTTGTAGCTCGTGCAACACGTTGTCATATGACTTGTAGCTTGTGCAACATGTTGCTATACGACTGGTAGCTTGTGCAGCATGTTGTCACTTGTGCAACATGCTGTCACATGACTTGCCATGCGTTGTGCAATACATTGCCATATGACTTGTGCCACCACTGTCGTCGTTGCCGCCACTGCTCATCCACATTGTGACACAATGACATTTGGTTTCCCGTAATGCTTGATTATAATCGTGGGTTAATGCTTAGGAGATATTAATAATTGGAGTTCGTCTTTTTATCAAAGTAAACGATGCTTACATATGTTGATTAAATTCACAAGTTTTCGAAAGTTTTTCACATTTTAGTCTTTGCAAATTGAGTTGGATTTTTACCTTAGGCGTAAGTACTGATTGAGCCAGTGTTTTGCGTTTGTTGAGAAGGACTACTGCTGATGCATAAATGAAACTTGTATATTTGAAAGGTTTGATGCCAGTAATTTTGGCTTGAAATCATGCTATCTGTTGTTTTTCACCCGACTGACTTGCATGTTTTGTACAGCTGTATTTTGTACTCGTTTAGCGTGTATTGTCTTGTGTGAAATCTGCACATAATCATGCAAATTGCATAAATGTAGGCCTATACAGGTATGCGAGTTTTTAGAAATTTTGTAAGAAGAATCTGTTTATAAAAACTGAACGTTTTATTGTTAAGTGACGCTGTATGTGTTGTGGACGACACTAAGATGAAAAGTTTGATACATGCACTGTGAGGGGTTCAAGAAACGGGTTTTCTTGAATTCAATTAGTAGAACATTGAGTAATGTCGTTTGCTTTGTTTATTGGAAGTGTATACATCTACGAACATTATTATTATTATTATTATTATGCGTAATTAAAATAGTAGCCAAAATCTATCTCTAGGTTGTTTATGTGTAGATCGTTCATTATATACTGACCATTAATCACCACTATTTGCCATTTATACATCTGTAGATTTTCAATGTTTAATGTTATAGTATACTAACTCTGTTGTAGATATTGAGTTGTTGGTAAAGTTCAAGTAACTATTTTTCGTCGGTAACAACAATATTTAATCATTGAAATAGTTTATCGGACGTTTTTCTGTTGACTTCGTCGACTAGGCTTCCTATCTATGCTGAAGCTATCTCTTCACAGAGTCATCATGTAAATCATGTAGCTGTGCAGAATTGTTGTAGTGTTCAGAAACTATTGTAGAGTTTGTAATGTATGCCGTGTTACTTTGTTGAAAATATAACAAATGTGTGTGTGTGTGTGTGTGTGTGTATGCAAAATCCTCTTCCTATGCTGATGCATGTGTATGAATAGCACTGGTGGTAAATTTCGTGTATCATTCTCAGGGAATACACGTCATGATGTTACGCGTAGTGACTTACGGTTAGTTCTGATAGTTATCGTCTTTATCCTGCATAGTTGTTGAATGCGTAGTTAACTAACTACTAAAAATCTGATTACTCTGATATTATGACTGTTGCAATTGGAGATTTTATAATTAGTTTGAGTAGACAATGTAGTAGAAAATGTCTTGTTTCCTGGTTGTAGTTATGATAATTTCATCAGTTATGACGATTTTTGAAGTGGTTCTGACGGTTTAAGTGCGTATGGGAATAATATATTAACTTGCTTTTTATTATGTACATGTTTTAGCTAATTTTATATGTTGATGTTGGTATGTACAAGTAGAAAGAAAGTCGAGTTTTTAAGTTAATTATCAATGATGATGATGATGATGATAAAATATAGAATTATGTTACACACATTATCTTGACAGTTGTTATTGTGCGAAAGTATCGTATGCCGTGGATATTTTTATTGCACATTTAGTACATCCGTGAAGACTAGTTTTTGTGAGAATCATTCTGAGCGTGTCCAGGCTGCCCTAGGCTCGGGCTATAATTCTTGGCTGCTGGTGAAGTTCTTCAACTTCTATTACTAGTAGTGGACTGAAATTTCTGTCTTTCAAACTAAGGTTGTCGACTGAAATTTTTATAAAGTTTTTGACGTAGACTGAAATTATATCGGACTTGTTATTTAGTTAATAGCCGTGCTAGATGCTGATAAAAGCGTAATCCAGCTGCTACGAGTGAACGATTTCGTTTCCGGTCGATATTGTATGCAGTCTGCAGACCTCTTCAGTCGCAATTTCAAACCTATATGTATAACAATATATTATTGTAGATCATGTATATCCAGCATGTGTGTACTGTGTAATAAATAATTTGTGTATTCAGTAGTGTTGACCTTTATTTCGTTTTGTGCGACGTTCGCTTTCTTTTTTATTTGAAGTTGTCATGTTGTCACTTCCATTGAATTGTCATTAATAATTGCCACTTTTTAATGTCACAATCTCTTTGTACAAAAACAGTATAACCCTAATCATTCACGTCTCAATACCTATTCATATTACAAAGCACCATAACACTTTGTGTTATGTCCAAGCTTAATGTAAGCACTATTTCTTTTAAACATGCCTGATTGCGATTCTGCTTTCTTACTAATATGCATTTACTTTTATTATTGTTTATTATTATATAATTATCGATAAATATATAATATATATCGCACCATAACTGCTGCTAATTAGTATGTACTGTTAAGATAGATTTGCATAGTTTTGTAAGAAAGTAATTTTCTATCTTGTTCTAGTAATGAATGTGTGTGTGTGTGTGGCATGTGTTTCCCAGTGTATGTCAGCAGTCATTTTTCATGATGCACATTTTGTGTACTGTTTCATATAAAGAATGAGTTTTGTTGCGACAGAGAATGATGACGGTTATAACAATGTTATGTGCATTGTGTGAATCTCTAGTTAGTGTGAAACCTGTGTCGTCATTTCAAGTGAATACACGTGTAGGAATATATACATACTTATCTGTGTGGAAATGGCCTGTTCAAATGTGTGCATACTTTATGTAATGAGTTGTGTGTACAACTGTAAGTGTACTTGTCTGTATGTAATGACCGTGTATGCTTTTGATGGCCATGGCTTAGCATTCTCCCTGTATGCGTATATGTATGTATGTATGTGTATATGTATGTGTACATGTATGTGTACGTGTGCTTCGATGACTTTCTGTTGCACTGCTAGGCATCTTATCTACCTTACTTCTTCAGTTCATTAGTCTGATTTGCTTTAAGAAATCTCCATGGCAATTGTTCTGCATTGAATTAGTATCGACTTGCCTAGTTGACTTTCGTAAGGTTAAGAAGATAGGCTTCAACTACATAATGGTCTTTTAATTGTGCCTTCATATTGAGGTTTTATTTAATGATTTACAAAATTAAAAACTAAAAATAATAATAAAGGTGAACACTGTTTGGATTGATCTGTTATTGTATGAAAGTGTTTTACGTAACTTGTGTTTTGATTCGTGATATTAGTTATGAGATTAATTACTTTTATCAGAAATTAAATTAAATTACTCGTTTTAGGAATTAAATTACTTCTTGCATTCATGAAATTATTTAAGAAAAATGTGAATAGCATTAAGCTTTGATCGAATTTTGTAAATTTTTCTCGCGTCGGCATTTGCTTGGTCTTTAAAAAATAATTGCGATTGCCGTGTGAGAAACAGTGTGAGCGTGCATGTCTGGACATGCTCAGAGTGAGTAACCAATGCCGAGCGTCTCGGCGCTTGGCTGTCACGGGCAGGTGTAAAATTCATTACATCCGTCTCATGAAACTTTGAGCAACACGGCAAGTCTACTGCAATGCCACCAGACACCGCGGTTCAGTGCAAGATATGCTATACATTATACCACAAACAGGTAATTGTTTGCGGGGTCGTAACAAATATTGTAAGGTGTATCATATCGGAACGTTGTTCAAAATGAAACCGTTTAGAATTTAATTTTGTAATTTCGGCTTCAGCAAATGTATAACGCATCAAAGTTTTAAAATCAAATTTTAGTCGACATTGCTTTCTGTGTACTCATTTCTACTTACTCGTCTATGTGATTTGTCAGTGGTTATGTGACGTTGACTTTAGCTTTGTCTACATCTGCTGATCTAGTGTCTATTGAAGTTCTGTGAAGAGGGATTCGCTCCGTTTGTTTGTATAAAACGTTTTTGTATGTCGTTGACTTTCCTCTGTATAGATGCATTTAACAATAAAAATAGTTATTAAATTAATATTTAACACAATTTTTATCGGTTTATTTTGTTGTTGCCTCTGTTGCTTGTAGCAGTCTTTGTTTTTAATTGTATGGTGTGTTACTATAATAATTGTGAAGAGCGACAGGTCTATGTTTATGATGTGGATGAGATCTTAAAATATAAAATACATATGTGTGAAGTATGTATGCTTATATGTATAAGCATACGTCAGAACTGTAGAATAATTATTGATCTAATTGAACAAATACGGTCTGGTAGATAAATATTACGACATTGAAGTTTAACAATTTTATAGAACATTTGTAATATTTTGTCTACATTAGCAAAATTGTAGTGTATATGATTCAGCATCGGTTATTTTCCACATGTAATATAATCTTTATAGTTGTAGTGTATAAAGTGTAATCTATGTTGTACTTGTAATCCAAATAATGAATGATTTGATTGTAGATTTCGATCTGTCGTCTTCAATTTGTTACCGTAAACATTAATAATTCATTAGAATTTCTAATAACAGAACTTTATACTTGCATCTCAGTATTTTGCAGTGCTGAGGACATGGACCAGTGGCTTGGTTCATGGGCAAAGTATTAGCAAGCAGATTGTAAGAAAGTAAGGTAAGGTAACATTGCCTACAAGAAAGAGGGCCCTCATGCCTTGAAGGCAGCCAGACCAGAGTCTGAATTCATATGTACATTGTCTATAAGACAGAGGGTCCACATGCCTTGATGGTAGGCAGACCAGATTTTGAATCCATGTGTACAATGTCTCAGAGGGTCCACAAAGACTCCACATGCCTTGATGGTAGGCAGACCAGAGTCTGAATCCATGTGTACATTGCCTACAAGAAAGAGGATGCCCATGCCTTGAAGGCAGCCAGACCAGGGTTTGAATCAGGAGTATATTGCTTACAAGAAAGAGGATGCCCATGCCTTGAAGGTAGGCAGACCAGGGTTTGAATCAGGAGTATATTGCCTACCAGAAAGCGGGTCCACATGCCTTGAAGGCAGCCAGACCAGGGTTTGAATCATGAGTACATTGCCTACAAGAAAGAGAGTCCACATGCCTTGAAGATAGCCAGACCAGAGTTTGAATCCATGTGTACATTGCCTACCAGAGAGAGGATCCTTGAAGGCAGCCAGACCAGGGTTTGAATCCACGTGTCGGAAGTGGTCACTGCCGTGTTCGGAGTATTTGTTAGATTTCAAAAAAGGAGTACAATATCAATTTATGTACTTGTTTAATACTACACACATTTAACAGAATTAGCAATAAAGTTCAACATGATTAAATACAACAGTTCATGATTAGTTTTGTAATATAACCTTATCCAGATACTTGGGCTTGACGTGGCACACAACAAATATTTGTTCATGATAATCTCTGCACACACAGATATCAAGTTACAATTTATTTCATACTGTTCAACAGAACATTTATTAATTGGCTACAATTTTATATCATTTTTAATGCAAAAATCTAATACAAATCATCATATTTGAAAGTGGTTTATCCAAGCAGTGCTTTAAGCAACAGTGCAGACTTTATTCTGCTTACCCCGACTTCGAGGTATAACACTTATTCAGCTATCGATATTAAAAATGATACCACAACAAACTTTACACCATTTCCCAATACTAAATGATCTACTGAGATTCACTTCTAGCATTACTTGGATTACGCATCTGGATGTTCACTTGTTTCTCGTTTCTGCGGAACGACGACTTGTTGCAACTGATTCGCGGTCACTCGAACTAACGCCGGACCCTGTGAACTCTTGACCTGCACCAAGCCTTGCATTGCCGCGAGCTGCTCGGGAGTAATGACCTGACCCGGCCTGATACTCGTCTGACCCGGCCTGATACTCGTCTGACCCGGCCTAATACTCGTCTGACCCGGCCTAATACTCATCTGACCCGGCCTGATACTCGTCTGACCCGGTCTAATACTCGTCACTGGTGTAGTCCTCAACACCTGATTGGGTCGGAGAGGTGATAGTCGTACACCAGCAGGTGAGGCCAGAATCTGAGTGAGCAGCGCTGCGCCGCCAGCTTTCAACTGAGCCTCTACGAACTGCTGCTGAGCTAAAGTCGCGCTCGACGTAGAGATGACTGAACTGAGCGAGGATGACTGAGCGAACGGTGAAGCTAGCAGAATGGCCGTCTGCTGCTGTGGGGATTTACCAGCAGCTGTTGCAGAGGCAAGCAGAGATCTTACGAGCTGCAGGTTTTGTGCGGGTCTAGCTGTCGGAACCACCGGTCGAACGCTTCCTAATACGCAGACAAGTAGAATGCACAATAAGAATAACACAAAACATCCCAATGGCTCTGATGCTATGTACGGCTTGTAGGTCTACATGATCATTAAGGATAGTGTCTATTAACAGTAACGTTTGACTTTACAATAGATGAATGTAAGGATATTTTGAATAACAAGCAACGATACTATTGGCAGAATGATGTTAGCTGATAAATGTTGACACATATTTATAGGAGAAAACAACAGACACAAATGTTTAATTCATCACATCTACATTAAACGTGAGTTTTTCCTAGTCAACGAAGATTAGATGTGTCAATCAATAACTCTTGTCCATTTTAACTTACTTAACTATATTTCTTATTTTTATCATTGATAATACTCTTATAATTATTAATTAAAGCAAAACATCTAACACCTTAGCTAAACTTAACTGAACTGTCCGAAACATAATAACATTTATATAGAAGATAGTTTGTTCATAAAAATCATAAATAGGTTTCAAAATCTGAACATTTTCTCAGTATTATTATTGATGATGATGATAGTGCTCTGTCCAAAGACAGGTCCTGGCGATGGTTATTTTGTCTTACATATTACTACGCACGACTTAACCACCGACCAACTAGGCCAGATGAGCACGGGTGGGTGGCAAAGGTCTTTCCCGTATTATTATTACCACCACTATTATTATCGTTTCTTAAAACCACTTTATCTCAACATAGCTGCAATGAGGCTTACTTGCTAGAGCCGATGATACAGAAGACGGATTCATCTGTTTCTGAACCAACAGCTGCTGCTGCTGAGTTTCACTATTGATAGTTCTCACAGCTGGTATTGTATTATTTGCAGCACCTGCCCAACAAAAATTTAAAGCATATTATTATTTATTATTTAGCACTATTTAACATACAGTATATCAAGTATATATAATAATATTCGACGCACAGTATAATTATAAATATTTTCTACTTAAAATAATATTTACCAAAATCACAAATTTTATTGTAGCACTTTATTAAAACTTTCTTGCGAAAGCGAACATTGATCATTAATAATAAACCGACACCAATACTGAACATAATTTAAACTAAACAAATTGCTTCAACAACAGCAAAAAATCATAAATTCCAAACTCAATAAAACTAACATTGCACACTATTCAAATCTCTCTGTTACAGTTGTACTTTTAGCTAACCCGTTTAATTCAAAACACTAAAATAGTTCAAATAAAAAACACTGTATCGAGTGCGAGACTCGACAGTAATGCAAGCACGGACCCAAGCCGCCAGTAGATGGAAGCTGAAGAAACCGGAGTCCTCCGCTAGTGTTCCTAGTCGGTACAGACTGCACGAGTCTCGCTTGAGCTAACGACACGCTTGTCGGAAGCGAGACTAATCGCACTGAACCAGCGAGGGACACGGAAGCAGCCGATTGGTTCTGGATCTGGAGCGCGGGTTGTGAACCAATCACAAGCTGCCCTTGGGTGGTAAACGACATCAGATTAGCCTGCGGTACTGATCGAGGGATCGCGGCGGAACGAAGGATCTGAGAAACGAGTTCAGATTTTGACAGTGAGGACACGATACCTCCGCTCACCTGCATAAACAATAAAGATGAGATCACACTTTCCTTAAAATTGAAAATAGCTGCATGCATTCATCTACAATCCAGCAAGCAATGCATTCACCTAATCTACATAATTCAAAACATACGGCAAACACACTACTTCATTAATTAAACAAGCAATAAATAAACTTCACCTAATTCAGCAGTTGCACTAAAGAAATAAAATCAGATAAATACAAAATACATACTGTAAACAATGCTAACTGAAATTAAAAGCACAAAACTTGACCATCTGGAACCATCTGCAGAGATTTAACTGTAAGGCACACTATTCGAACAAGTTAAGTGAAAGATTCTTGTTCCAAGAGTAGAAGAACAAGAACAGATCAACTTGTTCCAAGAGCAGAGGAACAACTATAAATCGCAACCATAAATCTACAAGCTCATATCATAGGCCTCATTAAAAACAAAACTATACTAAATATCCAAAAATAATAATAAATGTAACCATTATCCTCATCAATGATAATTTTACAATTGATATAACTTGTCGATCAATTACAAATTTGTACCGAGATAATAATTCTACCACCGAATTATAGCAACCAATTTAAACAACCGAATTATAGCAACCGAGATTATAATTCTATTTCATGAATTATTATACACGATCATAATTAATAAAAAAAGTGAACGATAATAGTAATAAAAGACTAACTATGTTAACTCCTGCCCCGGATGTTCCAGTGTTCACAGAAAGACCAACAGGATTCTTTGCATTCAGGAACTGAACCGACTGTCCCATTATAACCGCAGTAGATTTACCCGACGGCTTGTCGGCAAGAAGAACAGTTTTGCCTTGTTTATCGCCAGGCAAGGAAACCTGAACTAAGCCCGGCGATGTGATACCAGTCTGTGAAAGGCCAGGACGGACTGAAGAAACAAGAGCCGAAGAGCTGGGTCTAGACTGCACTGACTTTGCTCTAGGGATAATGACGAAGTTAGACCGACTATCGTCTGCTTTTACTTGAATCAGCTGCTGCTGCTGTTGTTGTTGCTGTGAACGGGAAGGTTGCACTTCATTTGCATGTAACTGACCTTGAACTTGACCTTGCACTTGACCTGCGTGCTGAAGAGATTGTTGAGTAATCCGTGTTACAACAGGTTTCACTAAGCCAGGCACAGAAGCACTCACCGCGTTTCTAAGCACAAACTTTCCATCAATAGATGTCGTCAGCTGACTTGCCGTCACCGGTCCAAGCGATGACGCCCCGACAAATGATCTAGGGGCTGCAAGGGCCGATGGACCACGGGGTGACATTGTGGCCGAGAGAACCGTTGGAGACCTAATCACCGGCGACACCGGCACTTGAAGCAGCGACCGAGTGGTCGGCAGAGTGGGAACATCAAACTGCTGCATGTCAAACTCAGACCTAGTGGCCTGAAGTAGATTGCCTGCAACCTGTGGCTTTACCACCCGACCCGCTGCGGCCGCCTGCTGAAGCGCAGCAAGTTGAGACAAGAGAAGGCTTTGAGACGAGGACATGACGAGCTGTGTGTCGGACAGAGAGGGTCGGGGAAATGTTTGACCTCTGCTCACGCCCAGTATGTTGGACATCAGCTGACCTGCAGCACCCAATGCCACAGTGGCACTCGCCTGGCTGCTTAAATATGACGCCAAGCGTTCGTTCGAAAGAGCTGAAGATGCCGAAACAGAAGACAACGATCCGGCTGCAGGAGAGATGCTTGCAGGTGGAACTAGCAAACCTTTACCAACTTCGTGTTGAGCTGGAGAAGCAGTCTGGGGCAGAGCAGCGATGCCACTTGTTTCCTGAGCATCGCTCAAAGCATCCACTTCCATCTCATTGGAACCGTCATCCAGCTTCTACAAACAAGACATAACACAGACGTGTGTAATAACACACGTCTCAACATTGCAGAATATATTCCAAACCTTTGCAAGAAACAAAGCAAGAAACGATGCAACAGCTCAAATCAAAAAACGTCTGCTATATATGCACACAATATTTCTAATCTTTTCACTATTAAACTTCTCGCTAGAGCTTTCAGCAGACAAGCAGTCAAAATACTAATATGCACGAAGTTGAACATACATAAAAAAACTGTGAAAATTTACTAATTTAGTATCAGTAATTTGGAAAATATTTCTTGCTGATCCTGCAAGATCATGAATAATACACAGTTCCAGGTCATGTCAGCTTCTGTTTTCACCATAAATTTGACATGAATCCGTCAAGTTTTTAATTCTTGCATATATCTATATATTTGCGTCTGCAAGCGTTTAACGGCGAATCGCCTGCATTCGTAATTGTTGTTATAATAAACTTCTTGAGAATAAACATTACGAGTAGATGACCAACCTTGACAGTGACTCCTCGGATAACCTTTGACCTGACATTAGTTCTTCGAGCCTTGGCAGCGGCGGCCATTACCACATGAATTCTTTCTGTTAATCAAAACAAGTTAGTCATGTACAACTGACAGCTGCAGAACCTGAGGGCTACAGAACCTGCAGGCAACAGAACCCGCATGCTACAGAACCTGCAGGCAACAGAACCTGCAGGCAACAGAACCCGCATGCTACAGAACCTGCAGGCAACAGAATCTGTAGGCAACAGAACATGCAGGCAACAGAACCTGCAGGCAACAGAACCTGTAGGCAACAGAACCTGCAGGCAACAGAACCTGCAGGCAACAGAACCTGCAGGCAACAGAACCTGTAGGCAACAGAACCTGCAGGCAACAGAACATGCACGGTACAGAACCTGCAGGCCACAAAACCTGCAGGCTACAAAACCTGCAGGCTACAGAACCTGCAGGCTACAGAACCTGAAGGCTACAGAACCTGAGGGCTATAGAGCCTGCAGGCTACAGAACCTGCAGGCTACAGAATCTGAGGGCTATAGAGCCTGCAGGCTACAGAACCTGCACGGTACAGAACCTGCACGGTACAGAACCTGCATGCTACAAAACCTGCAGGCTACAGAACCTGCAGGCTACAGAACCTAAAGGCTACAGAACCTAAAGGCTACAGAACCTGAGGGCTATAGAGCTTGCAGGCTACAGAACCTGCAGGCTACAGAACCTGCAGGCTACAGAACCTGCAGGCTACAGAACCTGAAGGCTACAGAATCTGGTCGATGCAGAGTCTGATCAACAGAGATAATCTGAAGTCGACGCAGACTCGAGGTCAGAAAGCACGACGGCTATAGCGTTATCATTCAGAAAGCTAGTCGATGAATGTTCATAGAATAAGTATAGCAATGATTTAAGCAGATATGATCAGTACAAACAACTTTCCAATATTCCACTTCCTTACATAAATCACAGACTCAATTATGGTCTACATTATACAATTAACAGAATTCTTGGTCATGGAAGTGACATCGAAAATATTTTCATAAAGCTATGAATACTTGTCACCGAACGTATCTAATCTAATGCTGAGGCCACCCAATACACAGGTAACTACATTAGTTGTAGATAAAGCTTAAAAAAAAAACAATACTAAATACATGATTAGTCACTACATGAAAGAAACCAATCACTTTCTACTGTACATACCAAATTCATCGTACGAACGATTCCTGTGCCGATAGATCCAGACCTTGCGAACGCTGTCATACTTGACACACGGATCCTTCTCGTAGTGAAGACGGTCCAGCGCACCACTCACAACAGCATTCAACTAGACAAGCAGACAGACAGGTAGCCAGAGACCTAACAGGACAAGCAAGACGGCAGACATACAAGCAATGAGACAGCAAAACAACACAAGGCCAAGTAACCAGACAAGCAACTAGAGAACCAATACAACAAGCAAGAAGGCAGTTAAACACACGCAGAATTAGACACCACAAGGTCAAGTAACTATAGAACCAATAGGAGAAGCAAGGTGGCAGACAACCATGCAAGCAACGAGACAGAAAACAGGACAAGGCCAAGTAAACAAAGAAGCAATAGGACAAGGAAGGCGGCAGATAGACATACACAGAATTAGACCGGCAACAAGAAAAGGCCAAGTAACCAGACAAGCAATAGGACAATCAAGAGTGCAGAAAAACATATGAGAAATTGGCCAGTTAACCAGACAAGATCAGGCAACCAGGCCAGCAGTAAAACCAACAATAAAGTTCAAGTTACAAGTCAAGCAATAAGACGAGTCGTAGAGGTAGCAGTACATGTAGCAAGTCAGTAAATAACAGAAGCAACACGACAATCAACAAGACAGGCAACAAGACAGGCAACAAGACAGGCAACAAGACAGGCAACAAGATAAGCAATAAAAACTGGTAGAGCCAAAATCTGAAATAAGTGTGAAGAAGTAAATGTAACAGCGTGTGTGCTACCTGATAAAAGTTATTTATTGAAAGCTTCCTAGCAACGACTTATATTTCAATATTTTCCCTAAAGAATCTAAGTACTATCATGTAATAGATTGTACAAGAATCTAAGTACAATCATGTAATCATGCAATCATGTAATCATAAAATCATGCAATCATGTAATCATGCAATCATGTAATTATACAATCATGCAATCATACAATCATGTAATCATGCAATCATATAATCATGTATTCATACAATCATGTAATCATGCGATCATGCAATCATGTAATCATACAATCATGTAATCATGCAATCATGTAATCATGCAATCATGTAATCATGCAATCATGTAATAGCCAGAGGTGAGAAGTTGCAGTGTACAATAACTAATAACAATTCAGCATATCTTGTTCATTATTATTAATTATTTTCACGCTCAGCACAGCACAGCACATTATTTGTGCGGTTTGAGCATAGAATGAAACTGTAAGAATCCATTAATCTGACTTCTGTACTAGAAAAATCTACTGAGCCCATCTGTCCTTAGATATATAGATCAGACATCTTATGAAACAGACAAAGCAAATAGTAGAGTTTAAACTGGGGATAATGATGATTATGACATCGATGAAGATAATGATGATGATATCATAATAATATAAAACATGCATTTGAAGCTAGAAAAACAAAACAGCGGATAATTTACCTGTACTTCTGTAACATCAGGAGCAAGAAACATCGAGTCTCTCAACAGTTCGCAGATGTCATTGCGCGTACCTTCGCCATTCGGTAATCGCGCAGCGCTGTCTCGAACTATTGATACATTTAGTTCATCACAGATTACACATAAACACACTTGAAGACATATATCCTAAAATACGTATTTAAAATGTGGGACTATACAATCATGATATATACGTGCACACAAATATGCATGTGCGTGCGTACGCATGATATGCACATACTCATCAACAGCATCAGTTTACCTATGTTTCAAAGGTTTTGACATTTCCAAAAACGGTTCTTGTTCACAAGGCATTGTCAGGTACGTGCTCAGCTCTCAATTTCTCCATATTAGATCATACAAACTGCGTCCAAGTCTTTCTACCTCATAACATACTGGCATAGAACGCATCACTTCTATCGGCACTTCTACTCATTTGTATATTGATTATACCAATGCTACTCATTTGTATACATTGCTATACAAATGCTACTCACTTGTATATTCTTAAATCAATGAACCAGTAATAAGGGTGACACGACATATGACAGCATTCCGAGTTAAAATGTAGATGGCTATATAAATGCAAGATGTCATATATTAATGATTTGCAGGTTTAATTACTGCAGTTGTATTTTAAGACATTACACTGCCGTCAAGCTCACTACAATACAAAACTTTCAAGATCACTATCATCTCCAACTTCACATTTGCAACAACCTCATTACTATTCATTAATTAATGCTATTGTAAAACATGCTAATTAATTAATTATCAATTAATTGCTGTTAATTAATAAATTAATTCTAATGTAAAACAACTTAATATCAGCTCGCAGTATTTACTTACAGCTGTCAGTCTAAACCTAATAAAATATTCTAACTTTACAAAAAGTAAAACGGCGAGTAGTTTGGTACCGAGTGTGAGTATGGTGACATAAGCCGGTCTATCCTTGACAAGCAGTGCGTGATCGCGGGCCTTGATCGTAGCACTGTCCTTGTTGTAGACTCCCTTCACCGGTCCCACGACAGCCTCGTAGCCGTGCATTCGGTACTTGTACGCTCGGTGAGGATTCTCAAAGCGATCTTTCTCCTGTGCAGCATAATCCAGACATAATCAAGGTTGAATAATGAAAACTTAGGTTGAATAATTAAACTTCAAATGTTATAATTGCAATTGTTAACCTCGGTACTTTAAATTTAATATTATACTTATTAATATTAATACGTATATTATAGGCTAAATTTCTATAACATTACAGTCAATTGTAGCTGTATCATCATCATCACCAGTTCATAGTCCACTATTCGCTTTCGCTAACTGCGAATTGTCTGAGACAATCACAAGAATAAAGTTAACCATTGTCCCCGAGGGTTCACTACGACTGAATTTTTACGACCGTATGCCCTTAATGACGCCAGCTCGTACAGGAAATGGGTGATTGCTCTTCCTCAGAGAAAGTCAGTCTCCTCCTTGATTCGGTACTTTATTAGCATCAAATTTGTTTAATTAATTTTCTAAAAACTTAAATGTGCACTGCTTTGCATGGTCAAGCACACAAGAGTAGAAACAGATAAATAAACAAGTATTTACAGCAGCACTACACAGCTTAATAACAAAGAAATGAATACATGATTCAATTAAATAATGAATGAATGCATGAAAGAAAGAATGAATGAATGTCCTTTATCAATGGACACTGGAATGTCCTTTGTCTGCACAGGTGCCGACGATGCCATCGATCCACTAGGATATGTGGCTGCGTGACAATTATTGTTCAATGAACAGCAGTAAACAACAGTCTTCAGGATTTACCTGAATACGAAAGATTTGCTTCTCTTCCTCGGTCGTTGGTTTTACTGTATAGTCCGTCGTCCTATAAGAATTATCATTGCATTTAATAACAATAGCAAATAAAAATATAATCATTAAAACTTGTAAGCAACACTATCGGTCGAGTTATTCAAATATTAATATCGAAATAACCATTCAGAAAGATTGTGAATATGTAATATCACAACTATATTAAAACAAGGCACAAATAATAATAAAACTTGACTGTCATTAACACAATTTGATTCTTAGCAACATAATTAACTGTAATTTGTCTTGACTTGAAAGTCACATACATTCTTGGTGGTGGAATCGAAGATGACTGGTCGGAGTTTATATCGTAAGACTCCGAGTCACGGTAGTCGACCCACTGTTGATAGAGAGTCGCCAACTCTTCCTCCGAGTCCCGACCTTGACCTATCCACTTCCACTGCTGAGCTCGCTCCTTGTAGTCGACAAGGGGGACAAAGTTCTCCAACGATAAACCTAGAACACATCATCACAGTAAACATTATGGGGTTACAGCTTGAGGTCATGAGATTACAGCTGGACCAGGGGATTACCATGAGGTTACAGCTGGACCAGTGGTTGGTCATGAGGTTACAGCTAGACCAGGGGATTGCCATGAGGTTACAGCTAGACCAGTGGATGATCATGAGGTTACAGCTAGACCAGTGGATGATCACGAGGTTACAGCTAGACCAGTGGATGATCATGAGGTTACAGCTAGACCAGTGGATGATCATGAGGTTACAGCTAGACCAGGGGATGATCATGAGGTTACAGCTACACCAGTGGATGATCACGAGGTTACAGCTGGACCAGTGGACGATCATGAGGTTACAGCTGGACCACTGGTTGGTCATGAGATTAGAACTGGCCATTATTTGAACTGTAATACCAAACAAATAAATTAAAGCTGAAAAAAACAAAGCTGTTTATCGTTTTCAAGTTATTTTTATTTTAAGCAAGACTTCTGGCACAATATATCAGTTTCATCAGCTGAATGTAATACAGTCAACATATTTACTGAGTAATTACCGCCTAAAATTACAACTATCAAAAATTAGTTCAAAAACATGATACACTTATAGAATACATCAGCACATTCCATCTCAAACAGTCTCAAAGAATCTGTACGAGAAGAGAACTTCATACTTGGATTATCTCCTGACAGATATTTCAAAGCGGACGAGACCATTCGCGACCAGTCTGGGTGACTAGCAAGCCACGGATTCATTTCAGCCGCAGCGTCCGAGTCCTGCCAGGCAACCATCTTCTCCTCCAACTAGCGTAAATATATACACACTTTGTTTGAAGAAAGAAAAAATCACAAATTATTGGACATTAAATATGAACTAGATAATACCACTAGGTTTAATCCTTTAATTTAATTTAATTTAATTAATTTGAGGAATAAGGCAAGCCTATTCCACATTATTTCAGATTACATAGTACACCATCACGTTTGTGTAACAGTAAGACACTAAATATGGATCACACAAATCAATAAACATAGCTCATACTACGTACCAAAAATATAGCTCACGGAATACACTAAATATAACTAATAAAACACATTTGCTGCATGTCTCTGTGAGAATAATTGAGGAATAAGGCAAGCCTATTCCACACATTATTTCATATTACATATTACACCAGTGAGCAAACAACAAAATGCATTAATCTGTAAAACTGTCATCATCGTGATTTATTGTCCAAAATAATATTGGCGACAAGTAGCACTAGGAATAATTAGTCGGTTGAATGTTACAAAAAAGGGAATTGTTGACAAACATGCTAAGAATGATAAAACTCTGCAGAGCATAATTTTATGCATAATGACATCTGAATTTTATTGAAGCAAAGTTTTACAGCCGGAAGCCCTTCCTGACGCCAACAATCTCACTGCACTTCTTGTCAAGCAAACGGAGAAACACAGCAGGCCATTTAGAAAGCTCTACACCACTGGGCCACATACAGGGCCGTATTTAAGGGGGATTTCGGGTTCAAACCCCCCGAACATTTTTTTCTTTAAATTAATGATGTTTTCTGAAGAAATTTTTGAAAAAAGGTCAACCCCCCCCCCCCAAACAAAAATTTTGAAAAAAGGTCGTCAAAAACTTTCGACCCCCCCCCCAAATGAAATCCTGGCTACGACCCTGGTCACATGTTAGGATATACAGCAACTATCATACACAACAGAATGTAAATCTCACATCAAACATGAATACAATTCTACTACTGTGTTTGCCTTGTATGAGAAATTCTAAAGACGACAACTACAAATAAGATTTTAACAAATCATTTTTTAAATAACAAAATAGTTAAAAACATACATAAAATTTAAACAAACAAAAAAACTAAGAACAAAAGCATTAAAAACACGTACCTTCAATAATGCAATTTTGGTATCAGATTCTTCACAGATGAGTTCCTTGATTAGTGCAAAGAAATCTGGAACCGATTTAATATTTCTCGCCGCAGGATGTTTAGTCCTAAAACAACGAGTACAAGGCATAACAAGATTAAATAATATTTAAAAAAAATAGACTTGTATAACATGCTAAACTTTTTATAATTTACAGTATTTACTTTGTACATGTATAATCAACATTAAGGCAAAAAAACTATCTATTTTTGTTTAACAAGTTAAAAAGGTATAATGAACGCAAGTATACTTTCTAAAGCCAGTAAACATTGATATCATTGAAACTTAGCAAAACTACTGTAAATATTGATGCTTTTAGAAATTGGATTATAAACTGCAAGCTTCAGCACACTTTTAAATAGCACCTGATACAGATGCACAAATCAGTTTACTTAACATTTAACCATAATAAATAAACATTGGCTGGTTCTACATATGCGCCTCGGAATGTCAGTGACGGAAGTCATGACACGCACAGCGCATGTGAAAGAAAGTGCTATATACAACCATACACTGTACAATGTATTGTACAGTGTATGTATGAATTAAATCACAGCAAAACTGCAGCAATATTTCAGTATTATGCAAACTTCATGCAATTCAAAGACAGGATTAGTGGTCCGATAGCACAAATAAGCCACTTTGTATTCAAATTTCAAAAACTGAAGTTTTTTAATCTTACATTAATCATTTAATGTTTCTTTTATCCTGAACATTGTTTACACCTTTGTATACTGTCATTGCACACATTCCACACAGTGTACACATTCCACACAGTGTACACATTCCACACAGTGTACACATTCCACACAGTGCACACATTCCACACAGTGTACACATTCCACACAGTGCACACATTCCACACAGTGCACACATTCCACACAGTGTACACATTCCACACAGTGTACACATTCCACACAGTGTACACATTCCACACAGTGTACACATTCCACACAGTGCACACA
>JAQFYQ010000071.1:0-23503 GCA_034694885.1 Buchholzia appendiculata | reverse complement strand
ATTCCAGACTTAACGTCTGTTGGTTTGCTATTGCTGCACTGTTTGTTTACTGTATAATAAAAGAGTTCTCACATTATAAAATTAAAAGCTGTTCTAAACCAGGCCGCGAGGTCGTAAATATATTGAAATTAAGTTGGTATGATGATAATCTGGATGACCCCTCACTGAGCAATCTGCAGGGATTTGTTTAGAAATAATAAATAGCAGTAGAGTTGCCGGGGATTGAATCCCGTACCTCAGGGTTGCATGACCTTTGACCCGACCTTATGACATTATCGTACCGTCTGGACCACCCTGCAAGTGACCACCCTGGACGATGAGACAAGCGACCACCCTGGATGATGATATCCTATTTGTAGGATCTGCGGTTAGGCTTCGTGCACCTAATGTTTACGTTTGCATGGGTCAGCTGACGTAAGTGGAGTGAAGCGTTGGCTAGCCGTGCATTTGTTTATTGCACGCATTAGATCTGTCACTTTACCTACTGGATTATTATAGCCAATTGAGTAAAAATAATTGAGTATTTGACGGACTTGCGTTATAGATTGATGTTGGTATATGAGTGTTGTCGCACTACGGGCGATGTCGAGGTCCGTCAGGGGTTCCGGTCCCATCGATCTGATCGGTCACGAGGACAGCGGTCTCGGCTCGTTCGGTAGCAGCGAGTCGCTCGATACGAGTCCACAAAGACCCGTCGGGGGTGGCGTGTCTATCCCCGGAACTAACTCCGTTCTCCCTCGAAGCACGATGGCCCCGGTCACCGGGGGCAGCGGAGGCTCAACCACGGCGTCTACCGGTAAGGGTACCTCAGCGGCTACGACGTTCCGTGTGGTTTACCTTGGCGAGTACGTGCTGGACCGGCGGTACACGCAGCTGATGTTGCCGTGGGTGATGTGTGCAGTGAGGAGGCGTCAGGTGGGGAGGGTTGTGCTGCTGAGCGTGGAGTCAACGACCCTCAAGGCATCCATCAGACCTCCCTCAGACACACGACCGTCGGCCTGGTCGACGATCTTCGAACACAAGTTGCACACGCTTGCACGGTTCGTGAGGACCGCACAGGATCCAAAGTGTTTCTCGTATCTGACACGTACCGGTCCGGACCAGTCGTTCGTCTGCCATGTGTTCCACTCGGCGGACGAAAACGTCGTAAGTAAATCTGCTTGTATTTCTGCATCTCGGCATGCGTATTGTGATGACATTAGTATTTCACCACGTTCATTACGTATGTACTAGTCTATCATGTATGTTTGTATATAGCATATCCTTTCACATGCGCCGTGCTTGCCACGACTCTCATCATGACATTCCGAGGCGCATGGAAGAATGAGCAACATACGACGATACACAACCTCAAACAAGTCAGTCTTAAGGTTCTTTTGTTAGTAGCTGCGTTGATTGTCGGGTCTTGTCCGGTAGTGAATTCCACACCTCCTGCGACGCCTCACTTAAAGCCCGGCAGCAGCGCGTGGAGCCTAACAATAGCTGGTAGGCGTGAATAATCTTACAACATTGGTGAGGAATGATGCGTTTTGTTTGTTTTAAATTAGAGTTATCTTGCAGTGAGTAATCCAAATAAACTTTTAACGAGATATACGTAGGACATTTTAATGTAAATTTTTCGTAACGACCAATGTTGTGATCATGACAACGTGACGAACATGAAGTGATGTTTAACTTTTTGACAATATCGCATGCAGAAAAATGTGGTTGCACTGTTAAATGGTTTAATATTTTGTAGAAAAAAATTAAGACTTTTCATTAATCTTGATGAATTTTAACCTTGGCGATTTAACTGATTGGATCGTTATAGAAATTGTTGTTCAGTGGACGTAACCAGCAGTTTAATGTGTGGAAGCATTGGAATGTACCAGTATTGTAAAAGAATGCTTGTAAGAACTTCCTGGCTGTGAACACTTAGTTATCTTCTGCCGACCCTAGGAGGAATGACGATTTGATCCTCACCTACATGATTGAGTCTTGCCTACTTGGGCAAATTCAGAGAGCACTTAGGCTGATCAGAAGTGTGTAGACGCAAACTTGTCGACTGAATTCTGATTAAAAGGTGTCCCAATCA
The DNA here is from genome assembly GCA_034694885.1 of Buchholzia appendiculata. Taxonomy (NCBI): domain Eukaryota; kingdom Metazoa; phylum Annelida; class Clitellata; order Enchytraeida; family Enchytraeidae; genus Buchholzia; species Buchholzia appendiculata. The sequence continues at coordinate 21,429 of JAQFYQ010000071.1, read as the reverse complement.
AAAGGAGGCACAAGGATATTAGTCACATTGAATTTTGTGACGTGAAGTGTAATGGGGATTGTTGCGCATAGGTCATGAGATTAAATCTCCTTTGGTTAGAATATTTTTGGACATTTTATATTTTTGGCAGCAATTTAATTTATTTATCGTGCATCTCCTTCTCATTTGAAAGCCTTTTAATCGGTATCAGCAAGTTCAAGTGACACACCTCTGAAATGTCATTGAGCTTTGCCAATGTAGGCAAGACTCGATTGTTCAGAAGTACATGTGTACGATTGTATATCTAAGACAGTCGTCATATATCTAAGATAGAGTTGAATTTCTACAGGTTTGAATTGCTAGGTTGTTGTTAACTAGTGCGGCTTTGCTCACCGTTAGGTCATGCATACATGACTTGAACAATATGAAGCATAGCCATCATCGCCTTTCCTTTTTTGACGCTTTTTTGAATGTAAAAGCAATGAACGCACGCTATTACTTGAAGACAATGTGCATGATAAGTATGCATGAATGTCACCTTTACATTCATTTTTAATGTTAGACATCTTTTCTTATCAGGCATGCTTTCATGTTAGAATTTGTTTTCACCAGATGAACCTTAATCCCATCCTGAAAGGAGGTCTGAAAAACAAATTCTTACTATAGATCACTGCCTAAATATAGTGGTTCATTATAGTTGTGCAGTTGTGGATTTAATGGGGGATAATTTGACTGTCAGATGCCATTCCTGGCACACAGAGCCTCATCATTGCCTCATCTTATCAAGCAAGTGGGGAACATGATGAGATCATTGTATTGCCTGACCTCAGTGGGCTCAATTACTTTCAGATATAAATGAGAAAAGTTATTATATCTTGGTTGTTTATTACATAACTTCAAGTTGGAAAATAACAAAGTTTGAATAATGCCAACGTGACACCATTGAAACAACGGCGTGGCTACAAGACATTTAGCCAAAGAAAGTTGAACACCATTTTCATGTCTTAAAGGATACGACGAACACTTTCATCTTTACGAACGATCTGAATTAATTGGCTAAGACGTTAACCATAAAGAGCGGGTTTCTATCGTAATACGGTGTCACTGTATTGAAACCCTAACGTGAAACCAGTTGGATTTCTTTGATCTTGAGTTTGTTGGTATTTGTCTAATTTATTGTATGAGATTATGAAGTATCAAGTTCTTCTCTTTATCTCTTTAGCATCTGAAGCATCTCTTTATTATGCAAAAATGATCCTGAATATATAATCACATAAACACTAATGACATAAGTTGTTATGGATTATTGATTTAATTTTTTTTACAATTTAACGTGTTGTTTACAGTTAATGTATTTCATTTAAAATGTTAAAATAGGTCAACAAAAACAGCATAGATTGAGAACAACTGCCTGATCTTGTCACATATTAGATACATTATAGTGGTGTGTAAAAGACTTCCAGCTGCCATTTTGTGGCGTCTTGTACTGGATACATAGAAGATTCACTGGTAGTACTAGCGGGCAACGAGGTGACGACATACAATTTACATAATTGCTGCGGTTCATTGCGCCACCTTCAGTCCACCGTCGAGTCCCAAGGAGTCCGGGGGTGGGGGGGGGGGTGGAGTCCGGCGGGGAAGTCCGGGGGGGGGGAGAGTGGGTCAAGTGAATGATGTAGTCTTACTTGCTTCAGACACCGCCAAACACCGCCGCTGGACATCAGTATAGTGCCGAGCACAATGCCAGACTAAAAAATATGTTACTTTATATTACATCCATAGAGAACTTGTGCTGGAAAAAGTGTAGGTTAAAATGATGATCTATAATGAATGAACTAGGTGTAATGAGATAACGAGTTGTCTATGTGCAATTTGTGCATTGTGCAAGGACCATCAACAATGTGAACAATAATTCTGTACATGACCTTTGTCAACACTGAAAGGTTTTTAATATAGTTTGGTTGTAGAAGATGTCAGCTCTAAAGTGAAAATAAACTTTTTGAAAAGTTCAGGTTTTAATTAAATATTTAAAATAATTTATAATTAAATATTTAAAATTTCGGCACGCACTATCTAGCCTATGCCAGATAGTTGGCGCCGAAATTTTAATTATTTAATTATCTAGGGGAAGGTAGGGGTTGCTGCACTCTTGGATGACTGGATGTGAGTGGAGGAGATTAGGAGCAGGATTGGGATTGTGAAAGGTTCATGTGTTAGAAAAGAAAGATTTTAATCAAAAAAATGATTTAATGTATCTCGAAGGACACTAGTTGAAGGAGAGTTTGATGTAAAGAACCTGTCCGAACTCAGAGCACTAAATGGTGATGATGATTATGATGATGATGAAGATGATGATGAAGATATTAATAATGATGAGCATATTGCCACCTTGTGACCAACTTTTCGTTCAGATGATCTGTAATAATGATTCGTTGTTGTGGCAAAAGTTAGTGCTAGTATTTTTTCATCGATCTCATAGATTTGTAATAACAATGAAGCGACGAGCGTATTGATAACTACCACAGACTGATGCTGAGATCTACACTGTATATTGATTTACTTATGTAGTGTATCTGTTTGTTAAAAATGATATCTTGTTGATCAGCAGCAAATAATGGTTGACTAATTAATAGCTGCTCTTGTACCTTACGAACTACTATGAATAGCGTCTGTGCTGCTACGGTTGCTGCTTTCTGCTGTTGCTGCAGCTGGTGTTGCTGCTGTTGATGAGGCTATATTCTGTCGCTGCTGTTGATATTGCTGCTTTTGATGTTGTTGCTGTTGCTGCTGGTGGTGTTGCTGTTGCAGCTGCTGGTGGTGTTGCTGCTGTTGTTGCTGCTGCTGCTGGTGTTGCTGCATCTGTTATTTTGCTGCTGCTGCTGGTGGTGGTGCTGCAGCTGCTGGTGGTGGTGCTGCAGCTGCTGTTTTGCTGCTGCTGGTGGTGCTGCAGCTGCTGTTTTGCTGCTGCTGCTGGTGGTGCTGCAGCTGGTGGTGCTGCTGCTGTTGTTTTGCGGCTGCTGCTAGTAGTGCTGCAGCTGCTGGTTTTTCTGCTGCTGGGGCTGTAGCTGTTAGGGTTTCAGGTTGCTGCAGCTATGGACATGTATGTCACGTATGTCAACTCACTGAAGTTGTGTTATTTTGTGAACAACTGTCTCAAATTGTCTGCGACTAGCGTGGGAATTGTTTTCTACAGTTTTTGTTCTCCATGAATTACTTGAATGTCCAGTATAGTTTTACACAGTAGGCCTACTGCTTTGGGGAGGGGAGGGGAGAGTTGCGTAATGAGTCATCCTTGCACTTGTTTGAATATGTGCATAGCAAGGTCCATTGTTGTACTTTTGGTTACTGTTTGGGATTAGTAGTATTGTAGAAGTCGGACAAATAAATGTGACTTGATGAGAACAGCCATCAATCAAACATGTTCGCTAAGTTTTGAAGTTCTTCCAGTAGGTTCTGGGCGTTGTTGTTTGTGAATCGGATGAAGAGGTGGTAGATGCTCCATCAGTCAATTATTCTCTCGGTGAAATCCATCAGATCCATCTTGTGTGAGATAAACAAGTTCTGCTAAATGATGACATCACAATCAGTTGTTGCATTGATGGATGATGTTATGTGACTAAATAAGAGTGGCAGTGAGTAATTATTGATAGAATGAGAATATTTGTGTCCGGTAGATATTTGTGAATTTTGTCAAATATGTATAGATATTGAATAGTCACTGTTTGAATATTGTGAAATGGTCGGCTGAGAATTTATCTAAACTATGGTGTTGCAGGTTAGTTGAAGTATGTTGTAAAATTATGTTTTTCAGAGATTTTTGAAATTGAGTTAACTTACGTACACTGTACGTTTCTCCAAGTTTGTAGAAGAACCTTGTTGGTATCTTTGTGTTACCAGTATGTGTTCAGAAGGTAACTAATTACTTGAATTTCTGTAAGGACTATGAGGAGACTTGATACTGTTGGTAATGCTTCTGAATGCTGAACCGCTGAGGTGCTTAGTCTTTCATTATTAATTAGATTTATAATGCACAGCCTTTCGAATCCACTGGTGATTGTCCTCGCTTCTTATTGGTTCAGAGACAATGTCGCATGATATGGCTGAGATCGGTCCTCATTTATGTGCTACTATTACATTTCGGAGTAAGTTAAAAACTTGCAGACAAAAGGTGTTGTACAGCGAGCTGCCCCATGTTGTACTAATAGATTTATGTTATTGTGCTTCTTTGTCTCATAATGGAAGTATGACCATGACCTTGAACTTTTATAGTGTGATCTTGAAGTTCGTTGAACCTTCTATCCCACGAACTGAGTTCGTATTTTATAATTAGTATTTTATTTAGTTTTAATATATTATAATCATATTATGTTGTAAAGAATGCATCATTTAAGCCTACTAAAGGGAGTTACAGCTATTTTTATAAGCCTAAATATGGGTGTTAAAATAGTTCAAGCATTCTTCAAGTAGTAAATTTGTGTAAATTTTTATTTCTGCAGCTAGCACTGGCGGTGATAACAGCGGCTGTCTTGGAATAATTATCACAGCACGTTGTATGTTTAAAAGACATGATCAACGTGACAAACAACTCTTGTTTGTCATTGTCACGTTAAGACAGATGATAATCAGCTTTTCTCGCCTGTTCCCTTGATGGATTGCTTTGTCTGTATGTGACAGAGAACTACGCCTTTATGTGGTCAGTGATGCCGTCAGCGTAGTCCACTGCTGTCTGCCCACCTGTCTTGTGTCCGTGACATTAACCCCACCCTCTTCCAAGCCCTCCTCCCACCCTGCTTCAACCCCTCCAGTTCTGCCACCCTCCTCCAACCTCTCGTCTTCTCCCACACCTCGTGCTCTCCCACCCTACTCCGACCACCATGCTCTCTCGCCCATTCTGTACATGATGAATCGACCTCTTATCCCCCCCCCCCCTACTAACACTGGCCTCTAAAGGGAGGCAGCGTCCCACGGGCTACTTGCTGCTGACCGCTGGACATTTCGCTCTGTTGTGCAACTGGTCGTCCTCATCATCTTCTAGTCCATAGCGCTTTCTGTTGTCTTCCTCTAGGGTCGTTGACCGAGCGCAGCTAGTCAGCATTCGGCAGTCTTCTACTTGCTGAATTATATCAGATCATTATACAGATCATTCACCTAACCTCTACTCTTCCTTTTCGTTACACACACATCTTTATCTTTTTTCCAGTGAAGACTGTTTTAATCGTCTTCAGCGACATGTAACGCCCACCCTGTGATTGTTGGTAATTAGCACTAGGGTTAAGTAAATTGGTTTGGACGCGATCAAGATGTTTTCTTTCTGAATTATGAGAGTATTGTTCAGAAACACTCACACTGTGATTCAACTCTGCAGAGCCTTTTGAAGTTTCAGATATTTGTTGAGGCAGTTTTACAGCCGGATGCCCTTCCTGACGCCATGTTCCTCCATGTCGAGCACATGGAGGAACATGTTGAGTCAATTGTAATAAAGCCAGACCTTTTTAAGCATTTGAACAAGGCGCTGCCTGTAATGCAAGGAAGCTGCAAAACGATCTTTCAGATTGCTCAATGCTAATTCGCTTCATCTAAAAATATCGAGGCGGCTTCAAATCTGACTGATTAATAGAGTCAGTAAATTATCGATAAAAACCGTGGCTAAATATAGATCTCTAGAAATCACCGAGGCGATTTGTCAGCGTTGCGTTACTTAAATCTTGTAGTGTGCATCTCAATTGAATAGATGCATTATAATTAGTATGCATTACTGTAACTTAATGTATGTTATGATAATTTCGTGTTTTCTTACGCTGCTGCGTAGAGCTGCCTGACGTTCACTTTGAGTTTTCTCTGCCCTAGAGATTCATTAAGACTAGGGTGAATTAGGCTCTTTAAAGTAAATGCTATTTTAGAAGTTTGGTACAATTATGGAGGAGAGTTGGATAAACTGGAAGAATAAGATAACGAGTGAAGCTGTTTATGCACTGATCAGGAAGCATGCATTAGAGAGGCAGTTGGTCAATTCAAATCTCTGCCATAGCCAATGAAAGCCAGGTGAACAACCACTGTACAAATGTGTAAGGACCTCCTGGAAGGCAGAATTATCAAGCATTAAGAATTAAAGTAGGCTATGCAAAGACAATTATTATTCTTATTAATAATATTCATGAGTCACTTTATGAGTTTTCAAAATCATATCTATAGGCCGATAGCTTGTTGATTGTAGCGTCACACGTGATGTTTGTGTCGCGTGATGTTTATGTCACGTGACGTGATCTAATATGTTGTGACGTTGCACACGGTTTGTTGACCAATAGGAAGACGAGTTACACGAAGCTGTATGTATTCTCAGCTCTTCTCTATCCAGAGCTGCATCTGCAGCTCGCCTTCGACTCGTTCACTATACTAACCACCTTATAGGTACAGTTACAGTAGCGATGATTATCCTGCTGATTGATTATGTTGGCTATTAAAGTTGAGGTTCCACTACCAATCAGAACTCAAGTTCTTAACTGTTTGTATTCCGTGATTGGTGGAAATGAACCAAAACTTTGTAGGCTTTGTAATTGTGCCTAGGGGCTGAGAGAAAAGAGAGCCGTGTTTGAACACAAATCTATAAATCAATAATTAAACTATTATTATACATAGCTGCTGAGGTTGTGCATTGAGCTGTGTACTGTAGAGTGCTAGCTTCCAGAACGTTCACTTCGATGCACCCAATGTATGTAACTGACTGTCATCCTCTTATTAGTTGATATAGCGTTTCTAAAATTTGTTGTTTTTCTCTTCTTCCCACAAGTTAATACAAAATTCATCTGAACAATTTCGCCAATAAAAAAACAAGAATAATTATGATGGGGAATGGTTCTCTGTCTGTTGCTTAGAAACTGTCAGTGATGTAGCCAAGGCATTTTCTCAAGGTCAAGGCAAGGCCAAGGCTTTCAGTTTAGAGACCAAGGCAAGGCAAGTAAAGTGCTCAAGGCAGCATTCAAGGCAGTAAATTATACAGTCAAGGCAGTATTTTGATGGTCAAGGCATTTTTTTCAAAGCATTTTTTTCCAAGGCAAGGCAAGGCATTTGGGAAAATTGGCCAAGGCAAGGCAGTAAAGTGCCTCAAGGCAGCCTTGAAGCAAGGCATCAAGGCCAAGGACTACATCACTGGAAAATGCTGGTACATTGTATGTCCATCTATGCATCAGGTGTCCTGCTGTATGTGTGTGTGGGTCTGTCTCTATGTATCTGGTTGTCTGTGCCTCTGTCGGTCTGTGTGTCTCGGTCTGCTTGTGTAGTTGTCACCTATAGATGTATGTCATCTGTGACACTCTTATTTGCCTGCTTGTCTGTGTATTTGACTGTGTACGTATGTATGTCCTTGTCCTTGTGCTATTTCTTGGGAATTAAATGTATACAATTTGATCAGCTGTTCAAAGGGGCGCGTCATATATTGAGATGGAGAAAAAAGAGATATGAAGAGAGTTCATGAAGTGAAGAGGGGGGAATCGTGTTTTGGGATGAAGATTAGAGAATAAGAAAGTATAATGTTGGTGCTAAGGACCTGCCTTCTGGCAGAACAGTATGGTGATCACTGATAATGATAATGATGCTGACACAGGACTACATATGGTAACAATATGCTCAATCCGGCGAATTAGAAAGCAGGAAAAATAACAAAGCAGGCACTAGTGAACTGCTTTCTTTCAGAGTTAAGTTAGATCACAGTGTATGTGTGTGTGTATGTGTATGTAAGTATATGTGTATATGTGTTACTGTGTGTGTCTGTTTGGGGGAGAGGGCGACTGTGGGGGACCCGGGATGAGTTAAAAGGGGACATATCCTGTAGACGGTGTGGTGGGTTGTGTCCTTGATCCTGTGGATTGAATTGATCCTCCTCCTCGCCTTTCTTCTATGCCATCAACTAATTAGAAGAGTAACTCTACACAAATTGGTTTATATGTTACGCTTTCTCTTTGTCGTTCACGCTTTCTCTTTCTCGTTGTCGGCTTATCTTTCAATAATTGGCTATAAATAGTTTGTATCGGCAGCGGCGGCAAGGTTGTTATTCCTGTCTGGAAATAGAGGCGCGCTGCTCTGTGAGTGGAATTCAAATAACAATGTGCCAGAGAAACCAAGGGTGCTAATTCCTTGTAATTTAAATCTGCCGACTTCTAATTGCATTCATCCCCCCCCCCCCGTATCCCACTTTCACGGGTCATGATGAAGGATTCTAAAGAAAGCCATCCGATAAGTGTTAGACAAAACTGAATGATGTGAATATAAGGTGTTAAAAGGGTACCACACCAGAATGAGATGGAGAGGGGGGGGGGACGAATGATAAAGTAAGGAAGGGATGGGAGTGGGGGTGATGAGAGCATTTGCTGAAGGTTTTATGTGGATGTATTTCTGTCCTGTTCTAATTGATTACAGGATGTTTTACCGTTCTCCTTATTATCGGTCTCCTAGTATTGCATTGACTTGCTGGTTTGGCTTTCAGATAAATTTAGCCGTTGATGTAGAGCGTGGATAATGAACTCGGTTTCCTCGTTGTTTGTTGTTGCACGTCCTTGTCATCTGAAGCGGCTCTCTATTATGTTGCTTACAAATTAGCGCTACGAAGTTTTTCTGATATTTAAGTAGTCCTCGTCTAGTTACGTTATGTTATTATTATATATTTAATTAACCATAAAATAAATATGGTAGCATTACAGATATGGAAAGAAAACATAAGATAAATTAACAATTAATGTGAATATGGCATATTGTGAAGGTACAAACGAAGTCTAAAAAAGAAAAATTAATTACAGTCTTGATTTTACTTTCTAAATCTTTTCAAACTCCACGTCTAATGGTCCTGAAGGAGGAGGGGAAGACGCTAATCATCTCCGATATGAAAAAGCATCTATAATTTAAAGTGTCCCAATTTAAAGCATTTAAAAATACCTTGACTCAGAGTAATTTAGTGGATATTTTGATTTGAAGTCGTTTAAACCAGCCAGTCCTGCAAAGATATTGAATTGCAAGAGTCGTTAAGGATCATTTGTGTCGATTAGTGGTCACACTGACATGTGTATAAACAAGACGTTCTAAATATATGTATTAATTTATATATTATTTTTTAACTAGGTCTAACAAAGAATTTATTACAGTAGATACTAATACTAGATCATCAACAATTTACACGTCAGTTTTCCGTATCAGGAAGGGTTTGACGTTTCCAGCAATGGTACTTTTCTCTATTGACAGGTCATGATCATATGCATCCCCATTCCCAAGTACTCAGTTTGAATTTCTCCAGATTGACAACCGCACACATCGCGTATCCAAGTTGTTCTACTCCTGCCTTTGCCCGGTTTACCCGTTCACAGGCAGAAACTGACAGCTATAACAATTGTGAACGTTTTTGACATGGCGCTTGGAGTGTGTTTATTGTAGTATTTGAATGTGACATGCTTGACAATATACTTGATATTAATTCATGAGCACCGCAGGACTCGCCATAAATCAGTGTTTTATTAATTTCAGCATGACAGCGTGAATCCGGCTGTGCAGTTGTTCATTAAATTTGAGCACGATCAACCTCTCCTTTAAACGGAATGGGAATCGTGATCTAGCAATATGGCCCATGATGAATTTTATCATAGAATGAGGATGAATCGATAATGGGGATGATTATCATGATGATGATGATGTTGATGATAATTGTTTTTTTTATTTTTTATTTTACTGGTTCTAATATCATAATGCATTTTTAGTGTCACTTATATACTCAACTTTGTCTATGGGTGCTGCTATTTTACCACTGACTGTTGACCTTGATCTAACGTTGTGATGTTTGTATTTTCTGTATGATGTTGAGTTGTATGGTGTCTGTGTGTGTAGATCCAGCAAGTGTTTGATGCTATCCATGTCTGTGTGTGGATCCAGCAAGTGTTTGATGCTATCCATGTCTGTGTGTAGATCCAGCAAGTGTTTGATGCTATCCATGTCTGTCTGTGTAGATCCAGCAAGTGTTTGATGCTATCCATGTCTGTCTGTGTAGATCCAGCAAGTGTTTGATGCTATCCATGCTGCGTCTGGCAGCCTGCCAAGGCAACGATCTCGTAGCATATCCGCGGACGATGTGGGCGGAGTCGACCTCGTGACCTCGCCGAGCACGCGTCTCTACGAGGTCCTCTATGTCGGAAAGGTTCTCGTGTCGACAAAGAACGCCCCTCCGACTTTCATCGACGATGCCGTCAAGAAGTTTGCTGACTTTGAGCGCGTGCGACGCGACACCACTTCCGACTCGCGTGACGGTGAGGGAAAGGTGTCTGGTGGCAGTGTTGGAGGTCACTTGAAGGTGAGCAGTGAGAGCGAACGCCAGAGCTCATCGAGTGTTCAGAGTCTGACCGTACGTTGCAGCAGTCACGACGATGATCTCCAGCACGTGCTGAATCGCGCCGAATGCTCGAGTCTTGAAGGAGCTCTGAGCTGTGGATCAGACGATGCTTTTCTTGGTCCAACTGGCGAGGCAGGACCAAGCTGTGATGAACAAGTAGGAGTTGATAGTATGGGTGCTACCTCAAATCCTCGTATTTCTGCTACATCGTCTCTGGTTGGTCGGGAGAGCTGTATGACCGATGGAGGCGTGGCTAGAGGCGGGGCTAAGCTCGATAGTCTGCAGAGAGATGGATCTGGGCAGGATGCGCGAGGCGAGCAGAAGAACAGGATCATGTTGATTCAGGTCGGACAGGCAGAAATGTCGTTGATAAGTCTCGACAGGAAAAGCACCATATTTGAGCGCAAGTTCAAGGACATCTCATTCTGCTCACAGGTAATCAGATTGTCTTTTGTGTACTTTTTTCTTTTCTTCCGTTTGTGTGTGTGGTGTCATACCTATGACGTTTTTTCTCTGCCATTTTTTCTGTTCCTTTATTTCTGTGATCATGTTATTTCTGCTCCTTTATTTCTGTGCCATTATTTCTGTGATGTTAATTCTGTGTGCTATTATTTCTGTTCCAATATTTCTGTGCCATTATTTCTGTGTCATTTATTTGCTGCTGACATATATTTTTTCTGCTGTACATAGGTTTATTGCTGTTAAATATAGCCCATATTTTATTATAATAAACAATCTATTAGCAAATGTTTGTGCTCAGTGTTTGACTATCCACCTGAAGGTTGTGTCGAAGGTATACTAATGCAGTTAGGATAGTAGGCCTATGTAGTAAATCTTTGTTATTAAGTATGCCTAGATTTCACATATGGATGAAGACGATGTTGTGTAGAGACTTCATTCAGTGCAAACTGTTCTTTGAGATAGTGGTCTGATCTGATAAGATTATTGAATATTGCTCTGTCTTGTTGATCCAGACTTGTTGCCTGTTCTTTGTAAGAATGACCTGAAATGTTCTTGAAAACTTCATGAAGTCTATTCATTATGTAAATAGTGTAGAATTGGTGAAATGCGGTAAAATGAAAAGCATATTCTGGTACCGTACTGGACTGTCTTGAGAAATGAAGAAATGCATGAACTGTAGATAGTTCATAGCTTGTGTTTAACGATGTGTAGGGTATTCTGAATCCGGAACACTTTGGATTTATATCTCGTGACCCGGAGTCGGATAACTTCACTTGTTACGTGTTCCAGTGTGCGTCCGAGCTCGTGGTACGTCGCCTGATTCATTTAAGTTCCTTTGTTTTTTAACGTCTTTTGAATTAGTTAGATTAATCACGTGGCATTCTGCATGAAGGAGGATTAACCAGTTGATAAATTAAACTAACAATTTATAATCGTTTACGGATTCTTTCACATATTTGGCTCTTGGAAGTTAGCTAGAATATTGTTTTTATTTTATTTACTCAAGTTTCATAGATTTCATGGATTATCAGCTGATAGATATAACATCAGATTCTGTCCAGCGTGACGTGGTAATCGAGTGTTTGAGCATGAATTATATTGTTCATCACGAACAAAGCGAATCTAGGACAAACTCCCCGGGCCGGACAAACCTCCCCGGTCGCGTTACTGTAGACCCGCACGCAGTTAGTCTATTATTGGTAATTTTTACAGGGTTCAAGGTAGGGACTGTATAGGGTTCAAGGTAGGTTTGATGAGGTTCAAAGTAGGGTAAGGTGTTAGGTTTAGGGCAGCAGTTAATTAATTATGACTATAGCTGTACTATTTCATACTATAGCTGCTTGACCTAGTTTACAACTGCATGCGGGTACACAGGAAAGCTCCCCGGTCAAAAATGTCTGACTTATCTGTCTGTCTTATCTTGTCTTTCTGTCTTATCTTATCTGACTGTTTTATCTGTCATATCTGACTGTTTTATCTGTCTTATCTGTCTGTTTTATCTGTCTTATCTTATCTGTCCGTCTTATCTGTCTGTCTTATCGTATCTTGTCTTGTCTGTGTGTCTTTGTCTGTCTGTCTCTGTCTATCTGTCTGAAGATTGCGAAGGTGGAGGGGGTTGGCCGGGGGGGGGGTGTTATGCCTGGCTACCAAACAAAGCATTTCACTGTGGCCATTTTATTGACAAGGACATTGTAAGGAAGGATGTCCTTCATGATTTCAGACAAGTTATTGTTTTTCTTGGTTAAAAAGGCAAAGGTAGGATTAGAAAGACTTAGATGGAGTGTGTGCGATTTGATGTGGAGAAATTGAAATTGACTGCCGAGAATGCGCGTGGACCTGATCTGTGGATTTCTATTGTTGAAGCTGTCTAACCTTTCATGCAAAGGAAAAACTGATGTAAAACGTTGTTTCGTGATCATGACGACGATGTCAAGTTTGTAAAAAAACGCATTGAGTGTATTGTAATATATGCGTCTACTAGTCTAGTCCATATATTGACTATATATTTAGGATATTATATTTAATATACTTTATATATTATATTTATGCTTAATGTGTGGCTGCTTTTAAGTGTGATATGTGTTAGTCATCATTCAGTGAAGGTGAGCTTTGACCTCTGCCCTATTAGATGTAATGACTCATAGTTCAGAAGTTGCAGAATTCAGCCAACAGTTGTGGGTGTACACTGTACACAACTACGATCTGGTCTAAGGATATAACACTAAAATCATATGTTTAGGTTGACTATGCTGACATTGTGTATTTAGGTTGAGGAAGTAATGTTGACATTGTATGTTTAGGTTGAGGATGTGATGCTGACATTGTGTATTTAGGTTGAGGATGTAATGCTGACATTGTGTATTTAGGTTGAGGATGTAATGTTGACATTGTGTATTTAGGTTGAGGATGTAATGCTGACATTGTGTATTTAGGTTGAGGATGTGATGCTGACATTGTGTATTTAGGTTGAGGATGTGATGCTGACATTGTGTATTTAGGTTGAGGATGTGATGCTGACTTTGAAGCAAGCCTTTCAGTCAGCGTTTCAGTCGAGTGCGAAAGGTCTCGTCATCTGTGAACTGTGTCCGATGCATCAGCTGCATAGACTATGCCAGGACGTGGAAAGTTTGTATCTCAACTTCATCTCTACCATGTTTAATGTGCAACGCTGATGTGTAGGGAGGGACCCAGTGGTTTTACAATGGACTAACCATGTACCTTGATGTGCTTGACAAGGCGAGAAGTGAGGCTGCTGGCGTCAGGAAGGGCATCCGGCTGTTAAACTTTACTTTAATAAAGATTGTCGTATGTATTTGGTCAGCATTGTTAAATCGACATAAGCATACAGTATGTTCCGACAATTATCCTCCTAGTAACGGAGGGAAACAGTTTAGTTAGCCGTATACTGCCAATTATTGACAGACTTTCCAGTATGGACGATGAGTGATGATGATGACAATGAGTGATGATGATGACAATGAGTGATGATGATGATAATGTACATGATGTATAAAGAGACAGTATGAGCAGTATGTGAGCTGCAGTTTAGCTACGTTCTTCCAATCCAAGCAGGATTTCATGCATTCTGCTATGCAAGTCTGTCAAATATTCAATGTTAGTATGTGTTTTTTAGAGAGAAATTTGTGAATCTCTCACTCAATTCTTGCAATTGGGAGAAATCTGTGAATCTCTCACTCAATTCTTGCAATTGGGAGAAATCTGTGAAGCTCTCACTCAATTCTTGCAATTGGGAGAAATCTGTGAATCTCTCACTCAATTCTTGCAATTGAGAGAAATCTGTGAATCTCTCACTCAATTCTTGAAATTGAGAGAAATCTGTGAATATCTCACTCAATTCTTGCAATTGGGAGAAATCTGTGAATCTCTCACTCAATTCTTGCAATTGGGAGAAATCTGTGAATCTCTCACTCAATTCTTGCAATTGAGAGAAATCTGTACATGTCTCACTCAAACTAGTGAGAGTGTCTGAGGCAACACCCTTCTTCCCCTGTGAACGTTTTAGTTCTCTTTAGTTCTAGAGCTGTTGTTTTACAAGATTTTTATGCAACACTCCTTGAAGTATTAATAGTCTTCAGCTATTTGATACTTTTCATTTTTACTCAGAGGAGGTTTCCAAATGGAAAGAGATGTATAGAGGAGATGTATTCAAATAGAGTGGAAATAATGAACGACCCATGTAATTAATTGTCATATGGAAATCTAGTACCGGTTCCTGCAGACATTGTTTACACTTAATGTTGACAATATTAGTTGAAGTACGGTATCCAATCAGAATGCTAGTTATGTGTGACTTTTAGAGCTCGCTGATTGGTTCAAATATCTCATAACGGGTACACAATGTTATTTCGCGCCTGGTTCTGTATGAAAAGCAATAATTAGCCTAGATTTATGACCCGATAGAGGCTGGCTTTTATGTCATTGCAGCAGACGGGACAAACAAGAGATTGTGATTGTGATAGAAACAACAGACTTTTATTGGATTCATTTTGTTTTTATTGTCGTCCCGGGTAGGGATTGTTGACACTATTCCATAGTAGTCATGTCTAGTCCTGTCGGGATTATTTTGATGCGGTTTGATTGTGGAAACGAAAAGCGGCTTGGCTTTTATCGATCTATATATAGACAGCGGGAATAAATCTGATTAAATTACTGTCTGCCGACTGAAAGGTCAAACGTCGTGCAAACAACAATTGCATTTTGAGTCTCCACGCAGTCGTACTATACGCAGTCTGTATGCAGTTGTATTCTGTATAACAAGGAGGAGCGGTGAACAGGACTGTTGTATGGAACGACCGGTCCTATTGTAAAGTAATAGACACGACGTCGTGTGGTTCTACTATGGGGGGAAATACATTATTTATGCAATGGTAGCCATATGTAATCGTTTACACTGAAGAACAAAACACAGGTCATATTTCACTGGGGTTGAGGGAGGGGATGATTGTAGGAGGCGCTGGGGGGGGGGCGAGAGTAGTGGTGGTTGTCTGAAAATCTTGAGTAATACAGGTCAGAGCGTTGCTAGTGAAATATGCAAGGAAGATTACTTGTCAACAGCTGGGCAGTATAATAGTGAGTCAGTTGTTTAGACAAAGGTTACAATACTTGCGAGAAAGAGAGAGACAGAGAGAGAAGGAGACAAAAGAGAGAGACAGAGACAGACAGGGAGACACAGTGAGAGAATGAGAGACACAGAGGGAGACAGAAAAGTGGGCGTTAATAATATATGATGTTGTTTATTGTAGGTATGATATATGTCCGTGGTACAGTTGGTTCACTCCCCCTTCCCCCTCATTATCCCCCCCCCCCCGGAATCCACCCAACACTGTTTGTGAGCGGTGATGCTGTGAGTTGTAAGCTTAAAGGTTCAGCTATTGTTTCACCAAACATTTTTTTAAATTATATCAACACATCATTTCTTATGTTCAGCACAGTTCTGATAGTGTCACAGCTCGTGTTACAGTGGAAAAGGGATAAAAGTGAATATAAGTGGCTGCAGATATTGCATAGAATATTCTTTCTAATTTTGTACGTGACTTTTCTGTTTAAAATCTGTTGAAAGTATAATATGAAGTAATTTTTTAATGATTTCGTCAGAAATAAATCACATCGAGCCAGAGATTATTCCACTTGATGTGACTGCTGAGACCAAGCAGGTTTCCATCCAAGTCCTTAGTAGATTATTAGATTTTATATATTATTTGCATATGTTTATCACAGCAGACCCATAGGGTATGGATCAACACAGGCTTAGGTAGACTAACTTTTGTCCTTGAGGGCTCATTGTCGCCTCATGCCCTTTCTGACGCCATCCAGGAAATCCAAATTGGGTTTCATATGCGAACTATTGATGGTCATTTAAAACATGTATTTTGCTTTGTGACATCTTGACGTCTTGATGTAAACTCTTGATGTAATCTCTTGATGTAAATTCTTGGTGTAATCTCTTGATGTAATCTCTTGATGTAATCTCTTGATGTAATCTCTTGATGTAATCTCTTGATGTAATCTCTTGATGTAAACTCTTGGTGTAATCTCTTGGTGTAATCTCTTGTCATTTTCTGTTGTAATCTCTTGGTGTAATCTCTTGATGTAAACTCTTGATGTAAACTCTTGGTGTAATCTCTTGGTGTAATCTCTTGGTGTAATCTCTTGATGTAATCTCTTGATGTAATCTCTTGAATGTTTAATTGTTGAAATACTCTCAAACGCTTATCAGATACCATAAATCCTCAGCTATGCTAGGATTTGCTCATTTGCTGCTAAGATACATCTCATGTGTTTTATTGAATGTATCACGGTACTGTTTCTGGTGTGGACTGCATGATCAAGGATTAAATCTGTTGTTGTTGTTGTTGTTGTTGTTTGTAAATAGAGCTACTTCCTGAGCAAGTCAACGCAGTGTTGCAGCAACGCGTGGGACAACTGAATGGACAAAATCAAAATGTCATTTTGGCAAAAATTCAGGTACACATACAGAAACTAGTGAACAGGCAGTATTTGAAATACTGAGTGGTGTGCTTAATTATCCTGTGATGACTGATGATTATCTAGTGCTGTACAGTTAGTGTATGTTAGTGCTGCACAGTTTGTGTATGTTAGTGTTATGAATGAAGGCAGAGGTTTCACGTATGTTAGTGCTGTGGATGAAGGTAGAGGTTTCACGTATGTTAGTGCTGTGAATGAAGGCAGGGGTTTCACGTATGTTAGTCAGGACTGTGAATGGAGGTAGAGGTTTCACATACTATTTTCTTATGTTATCCTTGCAACTCATCATGCTTCAAAAGTGCATCATAGAGAAATTCTGGAGATTCCAAGGTATAAGCGTAATCTTCTGCATGACGTTTGATGAACTAGAATAATGTACTATTTGCATTTGAGCTGAGGTTTGTGATGCTGTAAATAAGGATGAAGTAGGGACCCCCGGATAATTATGACAGATCTAAGAACATGAAACTAAGGTACCTCAATTTTGTATGCATTAAGGAATAGTGCAATTATTTTCTGAATATATATTTCATGTTGTTTTTGAGTATGAATCTCGAGGCACTTAAAGTGTAAGCAGTAAATCAAACCAGTCAGTATATTAACCAGTGTCCTCGTGAATTATGTCGATCTTTACAAGCTTGTAAGCTGCTTGCTAGTAAACCACTGCTCCCTTCCAATCCCCCCCCTCCTTAACAAATTTCATTTATATCTGGAACAGCATGGGTTTAAGTTCTCTCATGAGTCAGGAATAGTGTATGAACTTATTGTGAGAAACGTGTGGGCTGCAAACACAAGGAACTGGTATGTATGTATGTATGTATGTAGCACTTCCTTCGCTGCGCCGCTACGTGCCGTGACAATCGGAGGCGCAGAAGGTGAGATAATGATGACAGAAATCAGTAGCTGGCAGATGGTTACATGTACTGTCATTTGTTACTGGAGGTTATGCGTATGCACAGTAAATGTTTATCATTTCAGGGCGGCAACCCCCAATCAGCTCAAGATTCCAATGAGATAATAATGGCCGCCCTTCTACATCTCAGCGAGGAACAGCAGAAATGCCACGTTCACATAACGGACCTGGGTCGCTCATCAGGGGGCAAGTACGAGGTTCGTAGCACATACGTTCTCAGTCAGTGTTTACTCAGTATATAGATCTTCAGTCAGTCATGTGTTCGTAGAAATATGAGCTGTGTTTACTACACAATATTGGAATGGGACATTGAGTCTGCTAAGCCAACTGTCTTGTTTTTAAGCACTCAAATGTTCGGGGGGGGGGGGTTCTGGGATTAGTGGCCCTGCGTTTAGTACACAAATGTTCTGAGGTACTTGGATTAGTGACCCAATAATACCAGTAAACTAATCGAACTGATCCCAGTACACTCAGATAGACATTTTCTTCCAAGTTTAAGCATATTTTTATTCGATCACGCTCTTCTTTCGTGTGTACCTCTCCTGAATATGCTTAGTAATCATGTTGACAGCGAGAAATTGTATTTATTCATTGTGAAATTAACATTAATTGCAGAGACAATTAAGTTGTTCAGTTGTTTGTTATTTAGGTATTGGTGTTCACTTTCTCTGTTGAAAAGCTAACATGTGAAAGAACATCAACATGTTTTTTAAATTTTGTACAGTTATAAATAATACATTATAAAAGTACTAACAAAAAATAACTCAAAATGATAACAATTGATGTAATAAATTCGTGAAAAGCATGAACTGGAATTTAATCTTCTGAGGTTTGTTTGTTGATGTCTTTAGTAAAATGCAGAGCCAGTTAGTTTCTAAACCAGTAAAAATTGTTCAAAAGTAACTTGATCTAAAATAATAGTTGCTTTAGTTACGGTAACTTTTAAATCCTATTCTGTTGGTGGTTTTGAAATTTGTTAAAATTTTATTTTGGTATGAAGTTGTGCTTAGGTTGCTGATGATACCTAATTTGATATTTTGTTTGATAACTAAGTATACATTTTTTATTTTGTTCTTTTAAATTTGCGGAATGGTTTTGCTTGCTTTTTGTTGATTTGGTTTTTATTTATGTTCAGTTATTCGTATTATTTTAGTTTATTTTGGTCGCTCCAAAATCGAAGCCGTCTAAACTAGACAGCTTTCGCTCTCTCTATAAGAATTCCTTTGCAAAGCCGATTGAACGATTTGTCAAGGTATGTTTGATCAAGAATTGTTACCACTGACGGTTATAAATGTTTCTAACATTAACTGATACGACTGATGTACAAGCATTTGAGTAGTTAACTAGTTTTCTTAGATGTTAGTTTTATTTTCTGTAGCAGTTACAAGAGTTATAATAATATAGTATCATAATTGTGTAGACCTAATATCTTTAATAATGTTTATTTAATAACTTTAATAGCATTTGAAGCGTTGTAACATTTAAGCATTAATAACATTTTAATTTATGATTATATTTGAATGAGAATTGCCTGTATTTTGACAATTTGAAATTGTTTAAATTTAATGTTGTTTTTAAAGTTATATTTTTAAATAATTTGATTAGTCTTTTATTATGTTCAGCAGGCGGAAGTAGTTGTAATAAATTGATAAATGTATTAATGAATTGACGCGGGTCAATGTTCCTTCAGTGTGGTGTTAGGAACTTAGTAGGACACGTCAAACATTTCTTCGATGGCGATCATGTCATACAGCATGATGTGAGAAATGACACTGTATGACACGACGTGACACGATGTGACGTCACTATATGACACGACGTGACACGATGAAACTCTTATATAACATTACAACAAGCAGTGCCAGTGTCATTTATAATATGTACACCAGATTTTTGTTACAGGTCCAACAAATTTTGTGTACCTCTGTTTATGTAATTTTGTAATGGAATGGCACGTTTTAAATAAATTCTAAACCACAACATTACTCAATTGCAACTGTGCATTAATGCGTGTTGTAGACATTCATCCTGTAATGATAATGTACTGATTAGGCACCAAGTATGAGTATGTCTTTAAGCTATTTTTTGTGACTAAAATGCGTTGCGTTATTGTTATTATCGTTATTGTTCACGGATTGTTACTCCTGACTGGCCGACAGGGTAACGTACCACAGCTAATGAAGCAGCAGCAGCTGTCACCCCCCGAGGGAGAGAGAGAACGTGCCAACAGCTGGAGTTTGGGCAGCGCCCCCACAAATGCCAAAGTTAAGACGAAGATTGACCCGGCTGTTGGTCAAGATGCTCGACCCAAGGAGGTCAGCAATATGGTAGAGTTGGATGGTTGCATGAACCGATCTGATCGTTTATGTGATTTAGTGAAAAAAGTGCACAAGATTTGTTTTTGCACAAGATTTGTTGCACAGCATTTTTTTTGTTACCTAAAATGGTAATGAATAATCAGTGTACTTCATTTACCTTATGGAATTAGCACACTTAATTTGCTGCACAGAATTGGCACACTTAATTTACTGCACAGAATTAGCGCACTTAATTTACTGCACAAAAATAGTGCACTTGATTTGATGCATAGAATTAGCGCACTTATTTTACTGCACAAAATAGTACACTTGATTTGATGCACAGAATTGGCACACTTAATTTACTTAGTGCACTTGATTTACTGCACTTAATTTACTTGATTTCATTTTCTGCGTAGAATTAATACATTTGTAGTAGTAGTGCACTTTTTTGGTGCATGAAGTTCGTGCACAATGTGCACATGATTAAATGTATAAATGCTAGTGTTCATTAATTGTGTTGATTGATTGTTGTGCTGTCTCTGGTTCTACGTGCGCTAATACTACTACTTTGAGTGATAATTGCGCGTATTATTCAATTTCAGTATACTTTTGTTAGATTTAAGTTAATCGCTTCCATTTAAGTTAGATCATGAATTATTTTTGCGTTGGTTGGATGAAATGTTTTCTGTAAATACAGAGCTGTCACTACGTTTGTCTACAAACTGTCTATGTTTGTCTATGTTTGTCAACAAGCTGTCTATGTTTGTCTACAAACTGTATGTTTGTCTATGTTTGTCAACAAGCTGTCTATGTTTGTCTACAAACTGTCTATGTTTGTCTATGTTTGTCTCCAAACTGTCTACATTTGTCTATGTTTGTCTATGTTTGTCTACGCTTCTATTGTCTTCAACTCATACATGTTTACTTGTTCATGCCAGCTATGTACATTGTAGTTCATCTTTTCCATAGTACTACTTACCTTCTATGTAGTTGACGTGACATATGTTAGATATAATACTTTATCTTAATTTGTTGACTTTTGTTAAGTATCTTTAAGATACTTAAATACTTCAGATACTTATTTAAGATAATTATTTATGTAAGATACTTATTTTTTATTTAAGATACTTATTTTTGTTAAGTATTTTGTTAAGTATCTTTATTTGTTAAGTATCTTTTGTTGTTTCTGTTAGTATCTTTATTTATTTTTGCTTGCATTAAGGCGCTTTATTTGATTAGTTTTTAGAAGCATTTGAACTATCGTTGTTTTTCTAGAGGGAAAATCTTTTGCATGTGGGATCATTTTTAGTATCGTCAATTTTATAAACCTTATATACATGTATTTAAGGATTAGTTGGATTAGGGATCGTCCATTTAGCACGTACGCAAAAATCTGGCACATTTTG
>JAQFYQ010000070.1:0-23504 GCA_034694885.1 Buchholzia appendiculata | reverse complement strand
TTATTCATCAACTTCGGACGATTCGATCCAGTGACAGTGAAAGTGAAGAGGAGGATACATATCCTCTGGTCTCTACAGAGTGAGACAGTGATAACTGAAAGGACAAATTATGAAATGAATAAGCGTTATTACATTTTTTAAGACATGATAAACCGCTGGAATGTCGTGTAGTACCGAGATTTTGTTCATCATGTAAATACATTTGTTAATACACCCATCGCCTTGAACGTAACGGCTTTTGTGTATTAATTATCAGTTTAAGCTTCAATATTAAGGAATAATTGGAATCCTTGACCCTTAAAACATATAATTAGACACCAAAAACATGTTTGTACCACATTCCTAAGCCGTTCTGGGAGAAACTCGGGAAACAAAATGGCCGCCGGACGCCATGTTGAATTTGACAAACTTGTCCCACGTGCCCATGTTTGCCCATCAGGATCTCAATTCAGGACACCTTCAGTAACATCTGTGCCAAATTTCAGCTGATCACAGCGAAAAAAAACGAACTTTTACTTTTGGACAATCTATCAAGCTTGGCTGGGCGACTAGTAATGGCACTTGGGATATTGGACGTTTGTTTTAACGAGGCAAAACTTTGCATTTTGATGCTCTTCTTAATACTAACTGTGTTATTTATTTCTGGTTGGCCATTGGTTTAGATGAACATTCGCCACATATATGTATGCAGTGTTGTTGTTGTTAATGCAGATGGTCGGATAGAACTGGTAATACGAAGGCACTCCTACTGCTGGCTAACATTCCTCTCATCCTTGGTAGTCTCATGTACTGTGTGGGACTGAACGCTTGGTTTCTCGTCGCTGCACGATTCATAGCAGGTATGTCTGTCATGCTACGCCCCGCGGGTGTGCTGTACGTGTGATTCTGTATGATTGGTAGTGATTGTGTTTGATTGGTGGTTATTGTTTGTCAACTTTGAGGACTGATGACATGAATTCGTCAATGTCTTACACCTGGTGGTAGACATTGAGTGCCCAACCTACACCAACCTGAACCGTCTGATTGGCCAGATGGTCAGCTAGATCACGCCTCTCTGCACTTCGATGGAACCCTCAAAGTCGATTTGACAGAGTTCCAGACCAATCTGGTGCCATACTGTTCTTACCATCTGAGGGATTATGACTGAATTGTGTGACATAGCAGTTCATCTGCTATTTCACAAAATGGCATCTCGTCGTGAAGAGAATGATGTCTCAGTGACATACTCTAATTGGCCGATTGTCTGAAAGCTGGTTACCATTGATAAGTTGAAAAGTTTCTGCAGGGACGCTCTAGTCCCGAAATTAGCCTCCATGATTAGTGGTGCGATTGGGTCGAAGATAGCTTGTTAATCCTCTCCTTCTACCTTGAGCGTTGCTGCTAGTAATCAAGCCACAGCTTTAGAACCTTGTCTTCATGTTGCAGATGGAGGTAGCTAACCTCCTACCAGACTTGTGCCTCCTGTGTGAAGGGGGTATGACTATAATTATTTGTTTCCCATAAGGAAGCTTCTCTTTTCATCGTCGTCATCATTTTCATCTCGTCCGTCTTTGTGTTGATGTTTCTATGTTGGACAATATCAGACTTGTTCCAGTGTCAGAGTGTCCACTGTCAACAAACTTTACTGGGAGGAAGTTATGACATGCTCACACTGATTACAACGTTGCAAGTTTGTGAGTGCATTATGCTGAAACTTTTGCTGTCATCTCGTCCATTTTGAACACACTAAGGAACATAGTGAGTCTTGTAATGTCCGACTTTGCTATGCTTATTTCTGTCATCATATTGTTTAGACTGCTGTTGAGGACGGCGTTCTGTACATTGATAACAGTTTATATTGCTCTATCTAGTTGCAGTTCATAATTAGTATGCAGCTGCCATTAGCAATAGAGGATATGATACGGGAAATTCATTTGTTGTGTTATCTGCTCTGTGATAGGTCTGGGCTCTAGCATAAACTCCGCCCTCGTCGCAGACATAGCTCGTGTAACGACGAATGAGGAGCGGACAGCAGTGCTTTCTGTATTCATGGCTGTAAGACAGGTCGGCTTGCTTATTGGTACGTTTATACGGTGTGGTACAAGAATATGTGTTAATTATTGGCAACCTGCGATGTAAGAATGACTTTATGTTTGGGTGTCAATCTTGCAAAATAATTTTTATAAATGGACACTCGTGAATGTTGCAATGTTTCTTCCGATGGCGTATGTATGTAGCATTTCTTTTTACATGCAGTGTTAATAATTAATAAAATTGGTTAATTTGTGCTTTGCTCAATGGTCCAATGCCCAATCCGTCCCGCCCGCCCGTCCGCCTGTCCGTCCGCCAGTCCGTCCGACTACCGGGTCTTTCCGCCCGTCAGCCTGTCCGTCCGTCCGTCCGCTGGGTCCTTCCGCCTGTCCGCCCGCTCGTCCGTCCGACCGCCGGGTCTTTCCGCCCGTCAGCCTGTCCGTCCGTCCACAGGGTCCTTCCGCCTGTCCGACCGACCGCCCGTCCGTCCGCCCTTTCTGCCCACATATGAAGAAACGAAACTGTCTAGGAATTCTAGTACAACTTTTTAAAATGTTTATTAGCTTAGAATTGATGTGGTCACATTATTTTTGCATGCATACTGTTTTGATTGATCACATAGATGAAGCATTGTTTGCTAAAGTGCTGGTTTTATGTTTCATGTTTTTGCATGTGCATCTCTATGATACATGTTCGTTTCAGGTCCAGGATTCAATCTGTTCCTGCGACTCATCTACTTCCAAGTCGGTCCATTCACAGTTGATGCATACAGAGCTCCCGGGGTGCGTAATGTTTCTAACATTTTGTATGTACCTAGTGATGCTACAGTCTACAGTTGTGATTTTGAATCTTGCTTTTTGCTTCCAGCTGCTTAATCGTTATGCTATTTATGTATATATTTATGTATATTATGCTTGTATATTATGTATATTAAGTATATTTAAGTGTAATTTGGTGTATATTATGTACTTACGTATATTATGCTTGTATATAATTTATTTATGTATATTATGCTTGTGAATGTATGTTTTGCAGCTGTTCATGGCCGGTATTTGGGTCTTCCATGAGATCATCACGATATTCTTCTTCTGGAACCTTCCTGCCTTGCAGCTGCAGGAACAGCTGGAGACGGCCCAGTACAACCGACAGCGGAATCAGTCTGAGTACCTCATCACGACGAACGCGACCGGCAGCATCGGAGAGTTCTCAGTGAACCAGCCTGCGTCAGATTCCGCCCCTCGCTCGAGCAACTCGGCGACGATCGTAGCCGGTGAAGAAGACGACTCTGCATCAGGCAGTCCGCAGTCCACAGAAAGTGAACCTTTGATTCCGACGGACAGTCTGGTGATGACGGTCGATGAGACAGAGGGACTGGAGAATCATGCTGTGACGAGAGTCGAGTCGGCCCCGGACTTGTCGGCGATCAGTCGAGATCGAAGTAAGGACTTGAGCGTTCTGTCGTCGTCCAATGAGTTCATCGAGCAGGCCGAATACCTGATGCGATTTGCCGATCCGAACACTGGCCGACCAATCAGATTGGAGGATGACAGCGAGCCGAGCACGGATAGGTCGCGACCGTTTACGTCATCACCGGTCACCGAGATCGAGTCGAGACTTAGTCGGGTTGACTCGACGAATCAGAGTGGGGCTGTTGCACGAGATGCGATGAGGTTGAGAGAGGAGAGAGAAGGGGCGGCTGATACGAGTCCAGTCAGTCAATTAGTCGCGCGTGACAGACCGCTCAGCTATTACATTGATGGTGGGTTTATTACTTTTCAATACTGCTTTGTTGTTTTTTGCATACATTATGTGGCGTATAAAGTCAACCAGTTAACAGCGACACTGTCAGCCTTATGCACGCGCAATCCCTCCCTGTAGCTTGGTCAATTGGCAAGAGTTGACAATATGCGACTTGGTGGACTGAGATTCACCACATTCACACAATAACTATCAGCCAGGCCTCATCTTAGAAGACCGGACTTGCTCAGTTCTTGTTCTGTGCGTTTGTTGAGTTTAGCAGTGATCACTGTTGTCGAGTTAGTAGAAATAATGCTATGAATTATCTTTGTTGTATGTATTATTTCTCTCTGTTGTACTCTCTGGAGGAGCCAGATGGGCTAGTCGTTAGTGATTTCCTCTTGCTGTCCAAAGGCAGGAAGTTAAATTATCACTGTGTCTCTGTGTTAATGAAAGTGAGCGAATATTATTCAGCATAAAACCACGTTGCATACACTCCCTCTGTCGCCTTGCACTATGATTAGTGTCGGATTGACAGCTGTAACTCTAATCCTATCATGTAGCGTATAGTAGAGTTTCTTATATTAAAGCAGACGCGTAGCCATGTTTTAATACCAAAAAGGTTTTTTGTGTTCAAAGAATTTTCAGAGATTTTCTTTCTAGATATTTCATTTGGAGGGGGTGGGGTTACCAATAAAAATGGTTCCTGGCGAGCGGGGATAATGTGGGAATTGTAACCAAAACGTTTAGCATCTTATAAATTAAGAAAAGAAATTAATTTTGTGGTGTTTCAACCCATGAACTCCCCCTCCTCTTAAACATGGCCCTGAGTTAGAGTGCTAGGTAGTTCTCGTGTTCCGGAAAGTTAACATTGTGATTCCGAGGCAGACAAATGAAACTAAATCCCATGATGATTGTTTACAAACAAGTTGTAAGGTTTTGAAGTTTGGTTGCTAATCCGATTAATTTCTAAGCCTGGAGATATTTTGATGCCTTCCTTTTGGCCAAAATTTGACAATTTTCATGAAAATGTGCATTTCATATTTACTATCTAAACCATTTCATGCAGAATTATAGCATTCAACTGTTTTTGTTGACATTTCTAGCTTTGCGAAAATCGCTTCATTCAGTAATGTGTAGAATGTCATGTACATTGTACACGTTGTATAACATAAACTGTTAGTAAGAGTGTGTACATGTATTGTTATGTGGAGTTGTGTGGCTTTAGAGTATTTCATTTTGTTTCAGAATTTCTTCGCGAGGAAACGGTTGCAGTGATGATGACCGTTTTTGTCGGATTTTTCAATCAGATGGCGCTAGAAGTAATAATTATTTTGTATTAAGTCACGTGTTTGTTGCAATGTTTATATCGTCAATATGTGTATTTAATTATTGCATCTTGATTTTCGTTGTCTTGACTATTATATTTGGGAATTTATGTGCCTTCTAACACATGATCTCCTACATGCTTTGGAGGCACATAATTATGCAGCAGCTTCAGTTGACAGGTTTATTGGGGATACAAAATTGGATATATATTAATATATTATATAAATATTTACATTCTAGTTATGCTAGTGTAGAAGTCAACAAGTAATTGTGTATGATCTGAAAGCGACAATGTATGAGGTTTCTTTTGGGGGAAAAAGATATTCTTATCCAGCTCACGCTCAAATACACAAATATTGAGCAATGTAATATCTTTCTATAATTGTGAATTGTCTCGATGTTTATTTTGTTGGTTGCATCAACAGAACTGATGTTGTTTGAATGTCTGTAGACGATACTAACGCCGTTGACGAATAGGTTGTTGGGCTGGAAGGAGGTGGAAAACAGCTTGCTTTACTGCGGCTGTGCTGTCGAGGTACATGTTTCTCTTCTCTTGATTATTTTGTATGTAATCATGGAGCGATCATTTTTCAAAATAGGTTGAAAAATAGACCTCTCTTCAAAGCATTGTTAATTTTTGCGTCTTTTTTCAATGAGAGTTAGTTACATAATTCAAGCTCTGTCTTTTTAACGTTAGCAACAATTTCAACCATAATATGTTGTGTGAATATGGTGACTTCTACTTGGAGCACAACATGATGTGCATGAAATATTTTCTATGAAGTAGAGCAAAGATGGGGGATGTTGGCCGAGTGTGATGCAGCATGACAGTGGGGGTCAAATTTCAAGAAATACGACATTAATGGATGACCCCGTAGTGTATGAAAATTAATGGAGCAATGGTCTATGGTCCCTGAATAAATAGGGATTTAATGCCACTTACTCGTGGGTACATGTACTTGACCAGTTTGCTTGGTTTTTTGTCAATAAAATTGTGTATTTTCTGTTATATACTTGCTGTGAGAGTCTTGGTTTTGCATGTAGCTACTCATTGTGTTCCTTATCATTCGACAACTAAGCAAGAGGTTCAGGGATCGAACCCTGATGCTGTCTGGGTTCATCCTGGAAACTTGCATCGTCGCTTTCTTCATCTGGTATATTCCGCAAGCTCGTCCAGGTAGGATATACCTGTACATATTGATTTGTTGTAGTTAGTAAATTATCGTCATATTCCTGTTACTGTGTTTAGTTACTGTGTATATTTACAGTAATTTAGTAGTCTGATCAGAGCTATAGCACGAATATAGACTACCATCTGCTCTTTGGTTCTTCGTGGTGGTACGGTTAGCCTTGCTGCCACTACCGAATCAAAGAGCAGGAAAATTTTCTCTGAGGAAGAAAAATCACCCCAACCCTGGTACGGGTTGGTGTCAGTACAAGAATTCGGTCGCAAAAATCTAGCCATAATGATCTCTCAGGGCATTAGTTAAGGCTATACCTGTGCTCAGCATAAACATCTCGCAAGATGAAAAACTATAAACTGGTGGTGATGATGATGATTAATGCCTCTAATCTGTCATGTTTTCATTGATTATGATAAATATCGGACTTTGTCCGATGTTTATGATAATCAATATTTATTAAGACATTGTCTAGTTAGTTCCAGTCTAGTTAGTCGATGTCATTTAGCATTCAGAGTCGAAACTGGTATAGTCTGCAAGTTGTGGGTTTGACATTTCTAAAATGTTTGATGGTATATGATCCCAGTGCTCGAATTACTTCAAAATAAGTAGGGGGGGCCCAAAATTTTCTGACGAGCGGGAAGGGTAGCGACGGTCAAAATTAAAGAAGTAGGGGGGCCCAATGCACGTTTTCACAATAAGTAGGGTGCTCCCGGAGGAAGTAGGGGGGCTCGGCCCCCCGGGCCCCCCCGTAATTCGAGCAGTGGGTATATCAATGTATCATCACTGTATCATTAATATATCAGCAATGTATCATTCACCGAGTACCCAATGACTGCCATCGCCAACTTTGACCACAGCCAATTTTGCCACAGAGTAATTACTTTTGCAACAGTCTTATTATGAGCGTTTTGTTTAACGAGCTACTATTAGAGCTACTCTCAATGCTGCTTGTTATTGTGCGGATTATAATCTGTTTCAGGTAACAATGCGCTGAATCTTCCTATTACGTTAGCGTGCGTGTTTGTCGACCTCCTTGGCTTGCCCTGTCTCATCGTTGCAAGCAATTCTCTCTTCACAAAACTTGTACGCAGAGAAACACAAGGTAACGCGCTGTAAATGTGTCAGGGGTAAAGAGCGGTAAATTTGATGTAGGCTAAGTGCTGTAAATGTGACAGTGATATTTAAGATTAATTTCTTTGCATATTTAAACAAGATAATTAGTTTTCTGCATGATTTCTCCATCTTTCCAAATTTGCAAATGTTTTCAACAAGTTACATGCTATACTGTTAAAATAAATTTGTACCTGAAAAAAGAACTAATAGTTATTTT
Source organism: Buchholzia appendiculata (assembly GCA_034694885.1). Lineage (NCBI taxonomy): Eukaryota > Metazoa > Annelida > Clitellata > Enchytraeida > Enchytraeidae > Buchholzia > Buchholzia appendiculata. The sequence continues at coordinate 15,914 of JAQFYQ010000070.1, read as the reverse complement.
ATGTCAGTGCTAGAATATGTCTTTTCTATATCATATATGTACCCAGTTTTTTGGTGGTAATAAGCACTTTTTAGTGTGTTCAACTGTGCTGTAATGAAGCTTATTTTGTTACTAATAGCTACAACAAACTCAAAGAACCCGTTGTGTTTAATTGTTAGGGTTTGCTCAAGGAATTCGACGGATATTTGTCGGCTTTGGTACAATTCTTGGTCCGCTGTGGGCGAGCAGTTTCCTTGCGAATACTTATCTCACTTTCTCCGTCATGCTGGCCATCAATCTTATTGCTATGGTAAGTTTAATGTTAATAAAAATTGCTACTTATTACTGTCATCAGCAGGACATACAACATTTGATGTTAGAACATTTGTCAGAAATGTGCAAAAAAGTGGATATCTTAAACTGAACGCCAAGGCTAGCTTTGAGATTATTATTGAACAAGGTAAAAATGCCCTTGTCTCGTATTCTGTCACATTGAAAATGTGCTGTGAAGACTTTTCGTATAACTGTGTGTCATGGTTTACAATAGTGTACACCACAGACACTGCATGATTCTGCCATTGGAAATAAATCTCAGTTTGAAGCTCAGTATGAAGTAAATACATGAGGTAAAAAAGTACAAGATGAAGATAGCAAGTACTGGATGTGAAATCTGCTACAAAAACCTGGCAAATACATTGTGTTTCTAATAGTCCAGGTGTATTGGATAGTCTATTCATATATTATTCTTTCTTCAGTTGAGACCTGTAGATTTTGTGCATCTAGCGTAACGTGCTTATTGCAACGTTGTTCCAGTTCATGCTGATGCTGTCATTTACACGTCTCGTTGAGCGGGTTGAACCGTCTCCTGATAGTCAAGAACAGCAACAACAACAAGAAGAAGAGCAACGACAACAACAACAAGAGAGCTGATAGCACACGACTGTGATCTGTGACACATTATACAACGACGGTGCTTTTACGACAGTGCGGAGTCGAGGTAAATTCAAGATGATATCTGACAAGAAGGCAGCAGGGTTTACTATTTGCTTACAGCTTGTTGTTTTTGTAAATTTGTATATGGCTTATAGCTTTTTTGGGCTGATTTAGCGTTCTTTTTTCGACATATTTGACTTTGACATCAAGCTCTTCCTTCATATATACGTTCTCTGTTATTATACGTATTAAACTAATCATGAATATGATTCCAAATAGTTGACTATGCGAAGTTTAATATTGATGATGTTGTAAAATTAGATTGGTCAATAATTCGTGTTGGATTTAGACAACAGACATTGATGATATAATGTTCTACTGCTCAGGATATTATGTTGGATGGTATTTGTTAATCTGCCTTGTACTCATTATATACAGCTGATTCAACGATGATAATTGGATTGTATGCTAATAGGGTTGTTATGCAAATATCGGACTAATTGGGGGGGGGTGTTATGAATATGGGATTGTATGCAGATAATGGCTGCATGTTGGAGCTAATTTTTCTTTCTCTGTTCACTATCAGATCTTTCTCGAGCAGTTGCACCATATTTTATGCTCTTTTATAGTTCACATTTGCTCAGATATTATCTTTAGTGATTTATGAAATATTTAAATTCTAATCGAGAACGGTCTTTGCAGGAGTGCCTTGTCAGAAGACTGTGCAATTGCATGACTGTTGAATTTCTTGACTGTACAATGGCATGGCTGTACAATGCCGTGACTGTAAAATTGCGTGGCAGTCCATTGTATTGGCACTAGGAATAAATTGACAAGCTTCCATTAAATGACTTCAAATGAGTCTAGTGCGCGGCTGCACACACAATCTCCTCAAGCAGAATTATCAGTTGCAACTAATGCTCGGTCAATATGAGTGACCTTTACACAAGTTCTTAATCGAAATTGCCTTAACGTGCCAAATATACTTGTGTCATAGACCTAGTGGATCGGTGTGCGATGTTGTTAAGTAGTTTACATTGCCAGGATCTGCCCTAGATCAAAACATCTTTCATTCATTGATGCAGAATGAATAGGACGCATTATTGTTTTGCTTGCTCTAAATAGACTGAATAATTTCAATGAATAAATAAGCGAGAATGTTTTTCATTGTATTGCTTGTGTGTGTGTTCAGTTTGTAGAACATTATCCCGTGAATTGTGATCTTGTCTCAGATATTTTTATATCAAGTTCTCTGCTTAAATTTAATTCGAGTTAAATTATTGCAAATGGTAAACATATTGAATTGTTGTGTTGTGATTATGACTGACTATGTTCTCTCTGTGAATAATTCAATTTTTAAATTGTTTCATTGAATATTGAAAACTGCTGTATTTGTAACGTAATGTTGTAAGTTAATTATGCCTATTTGTTATTGCATATCAGCAGCACTGGTTTGTGCCGACAAGCTAATTCAAGGGAAACTATTCAAATTATGTTCTTAATTATATTGACAATTTGTAATTGTTGACATATTTCATGTGTTTGCGTTTTGCTGAAAGTAATAATTATGTTATTTTAAAACATATGTGTTTTTTTGCTTTAAATGATCTGAATATAGAAAGCTATTTATCGATAAATAATGTTAACAGTAATTTGTTGAGAGCACTCGTATGACATCATTTTTTCCCTGTATGTATCTTTGCTGACCTAAACGGTATTTGTATTTCAGTCTAATATTGAAAATCTGATTTGGTTTGAGGGTCGAATATTTTCTGGTCTAAAGCACAGTGTAAAACACCAATGGATCATTCGCATACTATATAACTCCAGATATGCCAGTTCTCGACCCACTTGCCCAGCCCTATAACGTTATGTAAAGCAGGCTCTATCACCAACATCTCAATTAGAATTTCATTTGCGCACTCTCCAACACCCTTAACACATCATGCAGAACAAATATGATAGTCATAATTTTATGGTGCAAAATAGTGTCTTCATTTACGACGATACAACGTAAGTACTGTACCGATACTGTAAGTAATGATGCAAAAAAATGAAAAAATATTTTTAAAAATTCTACCTACCCACCTACCTCGTATGAAATATTATAACAAATAAGGTACACACACACTCAGCGTTATGTAATATGTGAACGGCCTCAATAATTTCGGCTCGGAAATTTGTGCTGCACTTGTGAAGTCGTCTTGTACGGTGGTTTGCACGACACATGGTGAGATCAACCTTGCAGTATCTTCAAGCTTGTTTAGCAATCTACTGTAATTCCCTTCTCCTCGCATGCCAAGCAGTCACTGCATCTTGAGGATACATTTGCCTTGTGCTGCCGTATTACACACATTCTATACGTATATGATAATGTTCTCACTTGTGTGTGCGGTGTTGTCTTTGAAACGATGGTCCAGCCCTATATTAATATATTTTAATTTGATATATTAGAATATAGATGATGTAGAATTTTAGATCAACTTTATAGTTTGACAGTAGTAACTTAGATTTAGTTTTTTAGGCAGACTTTGTTTAGTACTTTGCTATATACAAATTTATGATTGTAGATAAATGTAGATGTATTTAAAATATCCGTGTTAGATAAATTAGATTAGTAGGTTTTAAATAAGATTTTGATAATTTATAAAGAAAGCTTTGTTCAAATCTTCCAATATTTTTGCTATTATCAATTGAATACATACTGTAATGCAATTGTAATATAAATGATAATGTGAGCATAATGATAATAATAATAGTATCTTATCATGACGTGAGTGACCAATAGCTCAGTCAATTAAGCACTCGCCTGGTGTTCAAGAGGTCTGGGGTTCAAATCCAGGCCATGCTGTTGGCAGTAACAGACCGGGCAAATTTGTGTACGCTATGTCGCCTCTGTTATCAAGCGTTAGAGTCGGTTAAAGGCTAGGCAGTAAACTGACGTGTTTGCCTAGTGCACTAGCCTAGATTTCATCAACTTTGCAATGTGTCAAGGGGGCTGTGATGGGTGATCAGCGCCCTTCTATCTAGCTGATGCCAAATGCTTTGCTTTTTATTATCATAATTATGGTAAATGTTATTTGTTGTCATGGCCAAATTATTGTAGTTGGCGTCGCTAAGCGCTTATTGTGAAAATATTGAATGTTAGCAATGGCTCAGCTTACTTCCTTACCTTTTAGCAGAAATTTACGATAAGGTGTTAAAGACTGTAACAGTTTAATTATTGCTTTCATTGTTAATATATTCATATCTACAGAGTTAATGTAATCATGATGGTATTTCTCTGAGAGATATTTAACCTTGTTTTCAGTACAAAAATCGTGTTTACAGTTTTTAGCAATGTTTAGTCTTTGACAGCCAAGTTTAGCTTTTAAGAACTAAGTAATTGTGAGACATTGGAAACAATTAACTAGACGCATTTTGAACATGCTCATTTCTCACTAGCAATTCGATATCATATTAGTCATAATTATTAAAATAATTGACTTTCATGTTCAACAAGTTTTAATATTTAAACATGTTCCATGTTTTGCTAAACGTTCCCAAAAAATTGAAAATATGTTGTTCACCGCAGGCTCTTTCAACGACATATCAATGCAATCAAAACAGGCTTACAAGCTATGCCATTTTAACATTTCATCTCTTTGTTCATTTCAGATCTGAAATGTGTCTTTATTATGTGATCATGACGACAAGTCAGTATGCGGTAATGTTATTATTGCCATTAATGTATTACTTTGCATTTCATTGCATTGTTTCTATTTTATTGTTTCTTTGCCGAAGACAGTATTTTGTTGTTGTTACCAGTTTGAAACGATGAGCACCGAAACAATCTGTGATTTATGTTTAAAAGGCTACGTTATTTAATTGCACTGTAAATAGAAATGAATAAATGATAATTATGAATTTGAATTGTAATTAATTAATGTAACATCTATTTGAAATAAAACTTCAAACCTTACCAATATGTACTTGTTATTAAGCGTTTCACTAAATATCATCATCATCATCATCGTTATTTTGTTCCAATTTTCCATACGATCATATGTTTGATTTTGACATAACACACCTTCATCAAATTTGGTAAGGAACTGGTCAAATTGTATAAACTACTATACACAAGGTATGATAACTGTAAGTATTGTTCAGTACACGAACTGATGAAAATAACTATGTAAAGAACAAATCAAACAGAGGATTTTATTGGTAACTAACAAATTATCATACACTCATTTTTAAAATGAATTTCTTCATAAATCAAAAGTTTACCAAATAAAAAATCATACAGAAGTGTCCACAGACCTGAGTCCACACTCAACAGTACATACATCTAGCAATAAACGCAATAAATTATTATGCAGAGCTTTCGTAATGCAACATCAGATCGATGATATAACTAAAGACATGATCACAGTACTGTACTGTGTGACCCAATAACAGCCGAATATATCAGCCAGCGTCACCATGAAAAATAAAAAACTATACAAATTATAAAAATTATAATAAAAAATGGTATACAATGTAAATAGTAAAAATGAATAAAATTTAAATAGTGTCAGATAATTAATTTATGGCTCTCTTCTTAACTAATTTCTTTGATGGCTTCAGAAATGGCTTTAATACGGTAAAAATTACTTCAGCAATAGTGTTTCATTAGTACATTTCAAAATTTTGAATAATAAATTGTGGCGCTCTTGCTCAAATCTTGACCTACCTCCTATTTCAAACCACTTCAAGCCCTGCACATAACTTGGCACACAATAAATGTGTTAAATTTACCAAAAAAATGAAGTCAATCTAAACTTTTTGCCCTTTGGTATTTTACATGTAATAATAATAATAAAATTGTTATTAGCAATAAATAAAAATAAATAAATGACACATTGAGTTCAGAATTATGTGTGCTACTGTTGAATTGAGAGAGAATGTGCATCACTACCACAATCACGCCATATTCTTTATCTATAAACTACTTGCACTTTAGCATAGAATACAAGAAAGCAGTTCGTATATACAGAAGCAGCTGACTAATAAAGCTGTTATAATGATAATGTGAAAAATGACAACACTTCGGGCCAATGATGGCAACGTTACAATAAACTCACCACGTTTCTCCACAGCTCAACAAACCACAATTATCGGTGTTAGGACGAACTATTCGAGCATAAAATGTCTGCCACATTTAATCTAAAACAGCGTGCTCACATTTTGCTGATCAATTCAATTATTCCCAACCACATGTGTAATGGTTGGAACAATCTGAACAGTAAAGGAACATTTTTATGACGCCAACAGTTCTGATACGGGAACCTAGATATTAAAGGAGGATGAGGCTGAATGATGACTCATCAAACATACTGAATATTATATCTACACTTTATTTCAAATATTTACAACTAACAGAACTGCAACACCTGGCTAACGAATGAGTCATCTGTATCAATGCATGAACAATGATGAAGTATAATTGCAAATATGGCGGACTAGTTTTAGAGCATTGCTATAACAAAATGTCCCTACGCATGTTATACTGTATAACACAGCAATAAATATACTTAACGTATCTACACTCGATATCAATATTATCATGTGCTGAATAATGAATATCAGGTGGAATTAATTTAATGGTTAACACATTAACCTTAAACCTTGCATACAACTCGCTATTGGTAACATTGGTACACAACTCGCTATTGGTAACATTGGTACACAACTCCGCTATAATTGGTAACATTGGTACACAACTCAATATTTGACTGGTACCCAGCACAACGGCAGAAATATTGTACACATGCAGCAGTTATGTATATGTGATGAAATACATTAAACAATAACTAACACAGTTTACAGAATTGTACCTACAATAAATAACTGCTAACCTTGCAATGTACTTTATATTGTATGGAAATACAATAAACAAACACTTCCTGCATTATATAATGGCACAAAGACCTCCCAGTTTGAAAATCTCAATTAGAAATACACTGTGAACAAGGACATCACAAGTACTTGTTAACACAAATACTACCATATTAAGTAACAAAACGTTTCTTATTTACCCATGGCATTTAAACACATTCAGCTTTAAAGAAAGTAGTTAAAGATATTCTGTAATATAACTCTCATAATTCCATAACAGCAATATACATTAACAATAGCAATTTGACCGTATAATATGCACAATAAATCTCCTCCATTTCTTATGCACTAGTTATCTATGTTGGCGTGGGAATGGACCATGTCCATTTATTGTAAACCCTGTCACCTTTATTTATAATGACAGTTTTTGTGATTGAGTGACAGACTATGGGCGTTGAAATTAAAATGTTGTGATGAGGGGGGCCGCAAAAAATTAGAAAAGAAAAAAGCACTGCAGTCTCATGAACTACCGTGATCTTTTGCTTGGGAAGCCGTGAAAGCAAAAAACTTCATTGAAGCCTTCATACGGAGGCAACGAGAGTATACATGAGGGTCACTCGCCCCCTGCCCTCATAAAATCAGACATTGTTGCTATCCACAATAATAAACATAAAAATGAAATTATACAGTATAATAAATGCCTAAAATACATTTCCGATTGTTTACACACTGATAAAAATTAACTAATAAAATAATAAAAAACTGACTACATTGTACACAAACAAATTGTTATACTGATTTACAAGTTGCAAATTATCAGTAGCACTAATAAATGTTAAATATCCAAAACAACATCAAACTTGAGATATAGGCCATCTCTTTTCCAGAAACACAATGTTCTAACTATTCACCTTTAATACTTGCCAAGATTCAACATTCTATGGATGCAACCATCACTGAAGGCTACTGGTAAAGTAAGCTATTACAACACTGTAACATAGCTGCCTACTCGTAAAGCTACTAAGCTAGGTAAACAATTACAACACATCATGTATTTTAAACTAAACTAATGACAATTCGGCCAGTAGAGAAATTTTACTGATTACGATTGCGATAAAGATGATGAATTCAGTGCTGAAAAGATACAGTACCAAGAACACTAATTTCAATCAGTAACGCGAGAACAAACATATCTTTAGACTGTACTGAACAGCTACAAAATAGACATACAGATGTATAATGATAAACAATCACATAACAAACAAAGAAATGTCTTGCATCAGCTGATAGTAAGAATATGAATATGAAGATATTAATGATGAGGTGCAAAGAGAAAAAAGAAAACTGAACGGGAAAAAGAGGAACATAATATCTCATCTGTGCGATATACCACAATTATACAGAAGAACTTTGATAGATGTACTTCTGGAAACGGGATTCATACAAGATTCCATTCAAGTAGCTTTGCATTTGAACATACAGACATGTTGAATTCAGCAAGATATAAACGGAAATCCATTAAAACATGATCTCATTACATAACTAAGTTAGTACTAATAACAAATTTTATATCAACTAATGATGATACTTACAATACTAACAATTTCTCATTAATCTCTCTCTTAGATCATTCAATATTATTCATGATTAAATTATTTCACTTGATAATCAAACCGCCGTCAACATTCAGCCCTTTGGTAGCAATTGCGACATCAGTCGTCACGATGCATACAGATAAAACACAACATAATTCTAGGATACAGAGTACAAGCAGCTTCCCTCAGTACAGTACTTTCCTGTGAAGAGGACTGTAAAAGGGAGAAATGTTGAAAAGCTTTCCTGCTTTCAAAGTGGTCAAGTTTGACTTGGATAAATACATGATGAATAAGCAAACCTTAAGAACTCTTACACCTCACTGTAACCTCAAGGCAGAGCAGAAAGTAAATCAATTCAGATACAGCTAACGAAGAATCATCACTACAGACAACACAAATAAACAGCGTGAAATATTAAATGCAGAGATCAGTCATACAAGAAGTCCGAGTACACTGAACAAATGCCACGAGGGTGTATAAGCTGCAGAGATGAAATTATACACACAGCAATTACACAGCTGTTAAACAGATGTCAAGCAGCTGTTACACAGCTGTCATACAGCTATCATGTAGCTGTCACGCACCATCACACAGCTCTTATGCAGCTATCATGAAGCTACATTACAGCTGTCATGTTGCCATCACTGCAGCTGCAGTTGTGACCTGGTTTCACAGCTTCTGTAGTAACAGCTGTCATAAGTCCTGACAAGACTGCCATACATCTGTCATACTACCATCATACAGTAACACAGTGACAACATACAGCTCTTACAGCCCCATTATGGCGCTGTCACACTGATGACACGTAGATTTCAACACCTTGTGTAATCACGCACTGCTCACACTGCTACACAGCCGACATTAATTATTGTGTAATCATGCACTGCTCACACTGCTACACAGGCGACCCTTTACTCACATCATCTAGCAACAGAGACGCTGCAAACTCTACATTCCATCGATGCATCTCCAGAAGTGCCTTGCAGGACTCCCGATTCCTGAGGCCCAGCCGGTAGAGCTGTTCCACCTTCAGATGCTTCACCGCCTCTCCGACCTCACACCGGTTGCTGGCGAGAGCCTCGTGACACTCCCTGGCGGAAAAGCCTTCGACCTGTCTACGCACTTGCTTCACCTTTCTCTTTATCTCTGTCGCACCGGGACTCGAGTCCCCGGAGAAGGAACCGCCGCTGAAAGCCGGTAGTCTCCCGGCTACTGGAGCATCGACGTTAGAACGACTTCGTTGAACTGAGGAGGAGGAGGAAGACACGCCGGCGGCAGGTAGGCTCACCGCTTCGCTGTCGTACCAAGTAGCCATCCTGCCGCTGTTCTGCAACTCTGAGATATTCGAGTAGTTCCCTCCTGAAGACAGCGGCCTGTCGGGCTGTTCGAGGAACGTGAAAGGTTTTACCTCGGCAGTCTGTCTGCCACCACCAGTCCGTGACCGGTCCGAGGAACCCGGGGGACCCCGGAAGTCCCTGGATGGTACCGGTGGGGGTTCATCTGAGTAGAACACGGCCGTTGGCGATGTCACCCGCAATGTCTTGCTCTTATTCTGGTTCATCCCATCGGACGAAGGAAACGGGTTCGGGATGGAAGTAAAGCTATCGTCGAAGGAAAACCCACCAGCGTTAACATCTGAAGTGCTTCCACCACCGACAGACAACTCGTTCAACGCACCTTGAATCCAATCAAACGACTTACCAGAATCCCTTGGAAAAGCCTGGTTATAACATGCTGCATTTGCTTTAGAAATGGAAGAACAAGACCTTGCTGGCCTTGGATCTGAGAATCCAGGTTGAGATTTTGAAGATGTTGAGTTAACTTCTTGTGGGGGCAAACAATAGTACGTACCATCGCTCTGCTTCACTGCACCGAATGAACCCAGCGTGCTTCCATTCGGTTGCACATCAGCGGATGAACGCTGCGACGAATTGTTCGTATCGTTGTTCGCATAATTGTCAAACTCGCTGGCATTACAGTAAATTAGTCCATTAGATGTCTGGTAGTCAGAGTTCTCTGCTACTTTTCGATCGTTGCCGTACGGGCTTGACACGTCAAGAGCATAGGAATCCTGTCGACCTGCAGCCTCGGCTTGACTGCCTGCTGAATAGCTGCTACTCTGAGAGCTAAACGAGTCGTAGCTGCACACACTGCTAGCAGTCGCAGGCGACTCTTGAACCACAGCAGCTGGCAGCCCAGCAGCTGGCCGCACAGCAGCTGGCCGCACAGCAGCCGGCAGCACAGCAACCGGCAGTCCAGAAGCAGGTAGCCCAGCGGCTGACAGACCAACAGCTGGCAGCCCAGCAGCTGGGTAAGCCTCAAGGAATGGATTGTATCTGGAATGCTGCTGCTGACTAGCTGTAGAATATCTCTTCAGATCTGAGCTCAGTTCAAACGGATCGAACGGTCTGGTACTCTTCTCACCGATAGGTGGAGGCAGTGATTCGTACTTGTCGGCGATCGAATCGTCGAGTATTGATGAACTGATGGAGTGAGAACGCGAGTTACGAGTGGACGACAGCACTTTGTTCGTCTGAACGGTTGTGACGTCGCTGAGATCGATGAGTAGGCCCTCTTGAACGCTAGTGCTCATGCCTGCATTCGTCTTTGCCGGCGACCGTCGCTTCGATGCCTGAGTCTTCACAGGGCTGTCATCGCATATTGCTCCAACCTGGTTCCGCGCTTGAGGCTCCCCCGCTTCCGGCTTCGACAGCGGCTTATAGCCAAAGTGCTTTGTTCCTCTGGCACTTCGGTAAACAAACGGCTCTACAAATAAACAAGTACATATAACTTTTCAAACGAAAACTAGATTTACCGATACACATAAAAACATATGTACATAAAAAATTTACAAATATACAAAGAAATACACACATCAAGATGTGATCTGATAAATCGATACACCTAAAGATGTACACAAACAGCTAAAGATGTATACAAACAGCTCAAGATGTATACAAATAGCTAAAGATGTATATTTGCACCCGCCGATGTGTGTACACATCTAACAATATGTATTACACTCATATACATGCAAGACGCTCCGACCTTTCACAAAACCTTGAAGCACAGCGTAATTGTTTCTGCACAAACCATCGATCAATGCTCAAGACTCGAGTCTCGTGTGTAAAATGAGCCGCGTACTTGTGAATATATTCAAATGACGTCCATGATACCCATTTCTGACCAACAATTAATAAATTTGAGACTAGGTACGGTAAACTTTAACTTGGCTAATGGCTTTGAAGTAACTAACAGACATTGCAAGTTGTGTATTCTATACATAATTACATCTGTGCAAATTTTGCATGGATTTAACCAAATGAGAAAAAAAACAATCGAATATATCGAACAAAATGATCATTCAGCTTGAAAGAACAGGTAAAGCCTGAAAGAGAATTGATTTTACACTGGAGAAGATAAAAACAGTAATCATCAATCTCAGTATAAGCAGGATTGATTATATCATGATTATAGACAAGTCACAGATTGAAACAATGCCTTCGTGTCACCAACACATCTCCCAAGTGTCACCGAGCCAGATGTCACTCAGACGATCAACCACAAAAGAGCGCTCATGACAATGACACCCGGAGTTTTTATCATTTACAGCCGGATGCTCTTCCTGATTGTAACATCATTGCTCGTCTTCAACAAGAGAACTGAAGAATTACTATTCCATTATAACCCAACATCCTTGTTATCCAACAACACCACTGAACGCCATGTTGACTGCAATGCAGTTTTCATCTCATTATAAAACAGAACATCATCATGCTGTAACAGGTGGGTTAGTACGAGGTTAGTAATACATACTTCTACTGAGTCCTCCCCCCGCCTGGGACTCATCAATGCTGACCAGGTCTGGAGGGTCCATGGGATTCTTCAGATACATTCTGTACACGCATACAATGCATAGTATTGTATGCAAAGACGAAACATACAGCCCTACAAACAATTTATGTATGCAACAACACATACATACATACATATATTATACATACATACATAATGCAGATATATACTGCAGACATCTTGCATGCAGCAACATACATAGTCTACATGTTTACATTAAGCATGCAATAACATACAATGCACACATGCATCCATGCATGCATGCAATAACATACAATGCATACATACATATATGAATGTATTGAATGATTGTATGTGTACATGTGTGTGTGTGTATGCATGCATGTATGTATGTACGTACGACGTACGTATGGATGTATATTTGCATGCAACACTATGCATGTATGAATGAATGAATGCACGTACGCATGTATGTCTGTCTGTATGTATGTATGTATAAAGTATTTCTTTTTACATACACAGTGCGTGCCACGACTGCCGTCATTAACATTCTGTGGCAAATACAAGGCATTACTCATCCATTTCTTACGTACGCAACAGCATACAATCCAGTTATGCATGCATACTGTATGCAACAATATACATTATACAATGCATGCAAAGTACACATTCTGCATACAACAACTGCTATATATACAATACAAATATAAATACATGCAACTACATACACTATATTGATGTGTGATACTATATATATTGAGCCAAAATAAAGAGCATGAATATGAACTTGCATTACTTAACTACAAAGTCTACACCTGTGTGACAGGTAGAAAGCTTACTCATCAATGTGTCCGGGATCTCCCCAGAGATGACCCTTGGCATCGGCATGGCCTGTGTGGATGAAACTGTTCTTCAACGGTTTACTGATGTCATCACCTGCGACATCACAAAAACAGTTCCACAGCATGACAATTACACATTCATGTACAAGTGTTGGCACAAATATGCACAATAAATGGTGATACACAGAAATACGAGCATATCATTGCTAATACATACAAATACTTACACAATGACTGTACATATGCAACACATATGCAAAACGAATGCTCAATAATTGTCCACATAAAACACATTAGCTAAACAAAACAAAGAATATATAACTATATTTCTACAGTACATTTATACAATACATCACATTTAATTGCCTGTCAAATGAAAATTCTAGAGATAAAAACATTCAAATCTAAAAACATTAGCTTTAAACATCTGAATCAAAACCAACAGTTTCCTACTGTATTACAACAAATAGTCACAAGGCGATAAACGATAATTTTAAACTGACAATAATTTAGAATCTTTTTGAATGCATACAGCAATTCATTTTCATGCGTCGTGCATACCAACTGTTGCAGTCAATTGCATAATACATAATATAAAAATATAAGAAAAGAATATGTACTACAATCAAATAGATTAATATACAAACAAACAAACAAACCTGTCCGTTTTCTCAAAGGATCAACGAGGGCCCGAGGAAACTGTCCGACCTCACACGTCTTCTTGTTCTGACCGTACCACCAATAGCAATCAGGCCTAACAGCAAACAATACCACCAATAGCAATCAGGCCTAAAAGCAAAACAATACCACCAATAGCAATCAGATCTAAACGCAAAACAATACAACCAATAGCAATCAGGCCTAAAAGCAAATAATACCACCAATAGCAATCAGGCCTAAAAGCAAATAATACCACTAGTAGAAATCAAGTCTAAAAGCAAACAATATAAAAATAGAACTCAGGTCGAAAGCAAACAATACCACAGATGGTCATCTGCTAAAAAGCAAAACGTTAATAGCAATCTGGCAATATATCAGTATCAAGTCAACTTTATTGAATCAAAAGAACGAAGCTGCCTGTCAAAAACAAAATTGGACTAAAGACTACTTTACAAGTCAAGAAAATAAATAAACGATGAAGGCAAACTACGAACAAACTGAGTACTCACTCTCCATCAATGATTGTGATAGTGTCTCCCTCGTCAATCTTTAGTTTACCGCTTTCATCCAACTTGCCCACAGCCTTCATATCTCTCGGTCGTACCTAGCGTAACATCATTCATACAAAATGTATCAAGTCCCTACTTTATATTTGATTATTCTTTGATTATTCATAATCAAAGTGGCGCCTCCTAATAACGCAAACCAGAGTGACATCATCTAGTGTACAGATAGTTCGCTTCTGGACAATTTGCTCGGGGTTTTGCTCGACATTTCGCACAGAGCAATTAGCGCTGGATTTTTAATCCCCCGAGCGCTAAACATCCGACTTTTGCCTCAGAAATTTTCGCCTGAAATTAAGGATTATGGTTCAAGTTATAAACGCTTTACAACTGGTGTAAAGTAGTAGTATCCAGGATTTATTACAATAATCAAACATTGACTATTGAGATGGACTAGATGCTTCCTTATAAACCAAAAAGAAACTACAATAATTTTGCACTTTAAAAATATCACAATCAGGAAATAGCTGGATAAATTATTGCTAATAAAAGAAACTGTTTTATAAACACTAAACAAGCGTTATGATGACAGAATTATAAAAGTCTTAAATGTTTAAAAATTCAATCAATACACAAATCACAACATAGCTCTTTGGTCATTCATACCTCACGCAAGAAATCTTTCAATGCTTCAAAAGTCGGTCTGTCCTGAACCTTGTACGCCCAACATTGTACCATAAGCTGGAAGACGTCGTTCGGGCAGTCTTGAGGTTTCTTCAGTCTCTCACCCTCTTGGTCAATCTTCTGCAGGATCTACATGACGACCAAAGCACAGTGCATTACAACCTGACACAAGCAAATCTCAATACTGACAAAATAACATGGACTGAATATAACTTACTAACAGTCAAATTAATGAGTATACAAAGTTCACTATCTTAACATTTTACCTTCTAACTACAGCTCTTTAAGCAATGTGTCAGTTATTGTATACTAAAAACCCTGCAAGAAATTGAATACATTGTCTGCACAAAAACATATCAATGACAATAATTATTTTATTTTATCTACTTAGGTACATTTATCTAAAATATATACCACAAGATTGCACAATGAGCGCCTTATATCGGTATTAATGAAGCAAGGTTATCCTTAGATTAAAGATAATCTTCCGATTTTATCACTCGAAATATGTGAAATTAAATAAGAAATGGCATTGAGTAACATCATTTTGACGTCATTTACAGATTCAATTTTAATACTTACCTCGCAATATCTCAGGGACCAGATGGAGTATATGTACATATTTTGCATCAAAATGACCAGCTTCAACAGGACGTACTAATGGGCGCTATAAAAAAATTCGAGAAATTTGAAGGCCTTCGTGTGATAAGGTCAAATTAATGCAATGGTCAAAAAATGATGATTGTTTGTCTGATAACTTTTGAAAATGTTCAGGGACGAAGTTTCTAATTTTCACATTTAAACATGATTAAATTATATGCACATCATTTCTGAGTAATTTCCTATCAAGCGTTTTGAAATCGGTCAATGGGCTCAGGAACAGTTCACATTTTAGTGAGACAGTCTGGAGTCAAAACTTCGCCACAATTCATTACATCATGTTTGGAAGGAAATGTTGATCGACAAAGTTGATAATTTAGCATCTCGTCAAATCATAAATATGCACAATTCATGGCTGGTCATTTTGTGACAATTGTTTTAAA
>JAQFYQ010000069.1:0-23544 GCA_034694885.1 Buchholzia appendiculata | reverse complement strand
CAGCAGCTGCATACAGCTGATATATTGTATTATAAAGAGTGAGACTGTTTGGCGAAGTTTATGTGCTGTTCGCCTCGAAGCTCCGCTTTGTGAGCGCCAGACAGCTGCAGCAGCAGGAGTGTCGGCAGCGGCGGCAGCGGCGTAGGCGCGTTAAAAATAGCCACGGAATGCAGAGCAACCCGTCCAGCGCCACGGAAACTGGAGGCTACTCACAGGGCACAAGGATACACGGCATGCTTGCATAAGCAGGGATAGGGGGAGGGTTCCAGGGGAACAAGATAAATGGAAATCCTTCGGGAAGGATTATTTCATGAAAGTAAACTAGGAGTGTAAAATTTGTCTGTTTAGTTGAGCTATTATACATCGATGTGCATGGAGAGAGTAATCATATCAACAGCCTAGAGTGGTAGAAATGTCTTAATTTATATAGATTCTGAAACAAACAAAAATTGCTGAAAAATAACAAAAATATTTAAAGTCAGCAGTTAGAAATTGGTTAGACAATACAATCGAGTTACGCCAGTTCTAATTGTGATAATTAATAAATTCTCATTAAAAGCGCATTTAACCATATAATTGCACTGTAAAAAGCAAATTGAATTCAAAATTGACAATATCCTGATATATCTTCAGCAGAATTTGTATGCCAAACTTTGTCTTCTCCCAGTTCTCGACACTTTTACAAAAATAATTTGACTCTGATGCGGAAGCGAAATGATAATTTGGTTCGTTTTCCGATTATAGCTCAATGATTAAAGCCGATTACAGCTGTAATCGTTGCTGAAAGAATCGTTCTTCCGTCGAGCATTGTTTTCAAATTTCACAATCTTGAGAAGCTGGCATGAAGAATATTTTACCGTTTGATAATGCTTTATCACAAGTTTGTTAAGTTCCGAAATTTTGCACTGAAGAGTGTAAACATGCAGAGAGGGTTAACTATGACTTCGGAAGTTTAGCATAGAAACTGTACTAGAAGGAATAGCAACTTGTAATCCATAAACAAGTCCCAGGCGCGCAGTAACATAACATCTTAAATCTGAGGACTGCACTGATTTGTTTGCACTAAGAAATTTGGGCGAATATGAAAAGTAACTGCATGAAGCACCTCTTGCACGCCAATACGTTGCGCGGTACTACATCTATCAAAATCGTCTATGCAGGTAATCGTTAAATAATGCTCTGTAGACCGGTTCGTGTATTGCCTGTAGTGCGAGTCAAGAATTCGAAGCAGCTTTCAGAAGATCAAAGCTAGCACGATACGTTAAATATTCACACTGGTACATTTAGCCGTGTCTTGAAACACGAATAAATAATACAAACAACGGTGAAAAATATACAGAAAATTGATTGTTTGCAGTTCATCTAACATCTTACATGTCGTGATATTTAGATCCCATATTAAACTGTAGAATATCGACAGGAAATGATGTAATGGAAGGGACGACATTCTCGCAAAGGCGAAAAATATCAAAAACAGCGTCGTGCAAAGGGAGTGACGAAAACATCCTCCCCGGGGTGAAACAGTCCAAATATTTGGCCTCGAACACACCATTTGCGCGCGAGATGCATCTTGAAAAGTAGTGCAGACAGAATCGCATTGGGCGTTGGCAGCGACCACTTGCCTAATCTGTAATTTCGCTACTTGCCGAGAACTGCTTACACAGTACGCATATTTATGTATACAATACATACACGTATACATACATGTAAATAATGTACATGTGTATATGTATGCATACATACAATACTAGTAAAATAACGACACAGGTTACGATAATTTTGCAAGCAGTGACCCGAGAGACACTGTCGTTTTTAACAACAACAATAAATAATATAGCCTATGTTAGCCATTCAAGAATGGGTGCATTTTTACCATCTTTCTCGAACCAGACTGGTATTTTGAGAGAGTAGTTATATTTAAAAGTTATTGAATTTTTTATAGAGTTATTGTTAAACCAAAATATTTTGTTTGTAACGTATTTCTCCCTATAAACTGCTATAAGAATATCTTAATTAGATTTTCACACTGTAGATGCCGCTATGGCGGAAATTGCTCATTGGTTGACCGAACTTCATTCATTAATTGATAACCATTTTAGTCGGGAGTAAAATATGAAAAACTAAAATTCTGTCTACACTACCACTAAAATGCTGTCTACAGAAAACTGTTCTTGTTGCTTTAGTCAGGATCTTAGCCTGACTAAAAATTTTAACGACTTTTCAAAAATTTCTTTAAAAAACATAGGCCCAGAAAAATCTCTCCCTCAAAATCTAGCGACCCTCACGTATTTGGAATTCGAATACAAAATAGTAAAAAATTGATGCCGCCTTCCGTTTTCAAATTAACATAGTGCTTTCTGCTCTTTCTAATCTGGTTGACACTTCAACGGCTCTGGCACTAATCCTTATCAAAAGTAATGTGACCACAATTCTATCTCGGCTCTCATTTACTAGCTGCCTATTGGAGTTGTTATTCTATTCTAGCACGTCATATAAGGCTCTGACTGTTTGATGTGAGAAATAAATAAAAAATATTACTCAATTTGTTGCTTTTTACAGCCTG
Source organism: Buchholzia appendiculata (assembly GCA_034694885.1). NCBI lineage: Eukaryota > Metazoa > Annelida > Clitellata > Enchytraeida > Enchytraeidae > Buchholzia > Buchholzia appendiculata. The sequence continues at coordinate 20,981 of JAQFYQ010000069.1, read as the reverse complement.
AACAAATCAATGGAGAGGGATAGTTCTAGTTTAGCCTACTGAAGGTAAGTGATTGTGTAAACATGAAAACGTGAAAACATAACTGAGAACGACTTATTTCATATCAGAAATATTATAAGTCACAATAAACAATTTGCTCTGTGCATTCCGTAGCAAGCAATTGCCTGCGTGGCTCCTAGAGTGAGTAAACTTCCATGATGAAACTTATCCGCTGTGAGCTGCGTATGTATCTGGTACTCAAAGCTGGATTACGCATGCACGGAAATTCGTTCAAGGTGAAGAAGAACATGTGGAAGAAATCAGGGCCGTAGTTAGGATTTAATTTTGTCATTTGGGGAGGGGCTTGATCTCAAGAAATTTTAACGACTTTTCAAAAATTTCTTAAAAAAACACATAATACGTTTAAAGAAGAACAACATTTCGGGGTGGGTTTGAACCCGAAAACTCCCTCCTTAAATACGACCCTGGAAGAAAGAATTATCTGCATTACTGGTTTAAAACTTTCGCCATAAATGTTAAGTAGTCAATTTAGTCTGGCAATATAGTTCGATCGGAGAAAAATTGTTAGATCAAATCCAGTTATCATGTAGTCCTTGGCCTTGATGCCTTGCCTTAAGGCTACCTTGAGGCACTTTACTGCCATGCCATGGCCATTTTTCTAAACTGGCCTTGCCTTGACCTTGGAAAATGCGTTGCCTTGTCCTTTCCTTGAAAAAATTCCTTGCCTTGCCTTGGCCTTGAGAAAATTGCCGTGACTATTTCAAGGCATTTATGCATTGGAATGCCTTGAAAATGCCTAAATTGTTTTTAAAAAAGTTAAAAAATTAGCTGAAAATCATATCTGGACAAATATAAACTATTGTGGAAATTCAATTTAAGATGTAAATATACTACTGTTCATTTAATATTTGTTGCTAATAACCTTAGACTACAAGAAAGTTACTGTGTCATAGTTTTATTTACTGAATTTTGTGACAATGACTTGTTTTTGTCTGCAATAAACGACGACCAATAAAGCTACAGAGATCCAAATAACGATATTTGTTATAATGGAATGCACTTATCATAGTGTTAATACTAATGGTATTCGTATAATTTAAGATGTCTAGTCCTATAATAGCTCGGGTTGTAAGCTCTCATCCTGACGTAGTGCAAGACTCATTTAACTGGGGCCAGTGTGCTATAAGTAAACACGTCAAGTTTACTGTCTACCCTTTTACAGCTAGTATCAATTTATACTGCTTGGCAACAAAGGCGGCAAAACGTACACAAATTTGACTGATTTTTCACCTTTTAAGCTATCAAATGCTCTCCGTGATTCTAAAACTTGTGTCAAACACCTTTCTAAACATAAACATAAACCTAAAGTTTATTTAAACTGTCCCTCAAGGCAAGGACAAAATGCACTCGCCAGCTCAGTGATAGAAGCATTCTTAGTAATAAAACATAGTGACCGCTTTATGCATCAAATGACTGTGGCGAATGGTTCGCAAATTCCAGCCTCCAATTTGGCATCAGCATCATACTTTGTTGTATGAAATAAGAATTGGGACTTGAAATAAAAAATATATGTATCTATTGCATTAAATTTAATTTCATACTGTTAATTAAAAAAACACATTTTGTTATCATGCTTAAAAACGAGGTATAATTTGTTTGGAAAGAAAATATAAAGTATACAAGCAGATGTAGGCCTATTATTTTCTGAAAAGGAATGGTAGTAGATTAATTGCCTGTTAAATCTAGTTGAAGGGGTTAGTTAAAGTTCACAACACAGGCTACTTACGACTGCTAGTTGTTTTTGTGTTTCTTCGAGCTTGGCCGTGGCTTCGGTAAGCTGTGTTTGGGCTAATCCAAAGTCGGTCTGGATTTGAACGATTCGCTTTTGTAGGACGAGGATTTCTTCTCCGTTCTAAACAATAATGAACAAATAGAATACAGCATCACAATACACTGAAGAAACTAACTTCAGTTATTCTAATGAATTGTTTATATAATTAAAATTGTATATTGTTTATAGGTAATGCACGAAATTTAGAATGGACAAACTTGTAGAGAGTGTGGTAAAATGTGATGTGAACATTGATTGTCGTACTAAAAATCCCAAATATTCGATGAAACTGTTCCTTATTGCAATACATTAGATTTACTAAAGTATCTTTAAGTCACATTTATATTTTAGTTTGTTATTAATGTTTAAGTTACGGTACTAATTGAAGTACTGCATGAATATAATTAGACTCATTTATACTAATTGACTTTCAGCAAGGCTAGGCATGAAATCTCTAAAGACATGATTTAAGAATATGTAGTCTGTTCTAATCATATACGGTACTTCAGAATTGTATGTGAGCTTGTGGAAAGAAAGGACGACAGTGATTGGTTAGAGTCGTACCAGTTTCTGGATGTAGGATGGCAACAAAAGCAAAGGCAGTAGTAGCAAGACTTGGATGGAGTGTGTGCGATCGGATTTGAAGAAAAAAAATTGAAATTGAGATCAGAGGATGTATACTGTAGTGGCCTGTTGAAAGAGAAAATGTATTGTATTGTATTTCTTTTATTTGACACATTGTTGTCCATCATATTGATATAGCAGTACATATTTAACATAGCAGCTTGATTATGTTGCGTAGCGCCCAGCTCGATAAGATCAAGTTCCTCTCTGGCAGCTTTTCATTCTTTATCCTGTCAAATACTCTTTTTTACCAAGCCGATATTTATAAGGGTAAACTACCTTGATGCCGATTACCGATGACGTTTATTGTATTGTTACTCTTTGATTTTGTTGTCACATACGCGTCAAATGTGTCACTGGCTGTCTATATATGGTACTATGATCCATATCTTTGATTTGCTTGATTTGTATTTTGTTTTTTGATATTATGGAGTGCTTTGTTTTGTGATTCCTGATGTCTGAAGAATGATAATAAATATTACTTACTACTTCCATCGTTGGAGAAGCCTAATTCTTCCTGACATAGCAAAAATGACTTCAAATGTTTATGATAATGATGATGATTATGATTATGATGATGTATCTTGACAGTTTGTTGAAAAATAAATTAAAAATCTCCATTTGCTCGCCTATCAACTATATTATACTTTAGTTTAAGCTCACACAGCAACAGTTTCTAATTTCAGAATATTACATAAAATATTTCCAAAAGAAAATAATGACGACATAAGCTTAAGCAGTGTAAAAAATCATACATAATATAACAGAACAAAATTTAAAGCTCTAAGTTGCATGATTTGTAACATCACAGCTACAATAACAATAATTTTTTTATGAAATTTATTGACTAATTTTGTGCCAGTCCTCTTCAGAATCCTTAAAGTAGTCCGACACTATGTGCTTCATATATGCTTAACTAATATGCTTAACTAATGCACTTGTTAGGCAATCAAATAAAAAATGTGCCGTTCACCCAATTATCGTCTAGTATTTCTCACTTAACACAGATTAAGTTTGATTTCAATTAAATTAGATTGAACGACAACTTCAAAACTATAGGGGGATTTCTGTCGTTTCAGTGAAAACTTTGCTCTAAAAACGTTGCTTAATTTAATTCAAACAGGAAATCTGATTTTGTAACGGATAAACAAATGAGAGGCATTGGCGATGAATTGGTGACATTAAACACGTAAAAATGAACCTTTTTATTTGGAGCAATTTTAATGAGAAAAAGAAAAAGCAGAGAGAAGCTGCAACCAGTATCCAAACGTTTTGTCTAGATATTAGCAGGAAGTTTTTCGTGTACTGATTAAACAGCAATATTTGATTTGTGCTGCTTTGACAGTTTTGACATTATATTACGCAGCCAAGTTAAGATCTCATGCACTGCAATTATTTTGCAACAGTCGTTCTTCATTCTAACAACGAATTTTAAGTTCAAGAGTAACATTCAAGTGAAGGTATAGCACCGACTGGATCATCATTGAAGGCTCTATTACAATGTCATCTCTTATTGTGTGTGACAATCACAGGCAACGTATTTATGTCTACTGAGTACTGTTTAGCCTGCAGTAAATCTAGCGCTACAGTGTAATCAGAGAGTGGTGCGAACCTTCTCGTAGACGGCCTTGTGCTCGACGAGCTTTTGCTCGAGCTGATCCACTCGGTCGAAGATCGTCTCCTTCGACGTCTTCATTGTGTGCATCTTCTTCTTGATGGCCGTCATCGTGTTGAACGCCGCCATTGCCGGAGGAGTCGACATCTTGCTGCTTTTCGAAGTTGACTTTAATCGAACTAAGAATTAAAACGCAAAACCCTATCGGTGATTTAGCTAAATCGAAAGAACGTTATTCCACCACAGCGATCTCTTGGGAAGCTGGCGAACACGTTACACCGACGCTGGATTCCTTCTTCAAGATCGACCCACACAAGACGGCGGCGTTCAAACTTTGCGAGGAGCTGCTGTCGACAAACTGATAGAAGGATACCTGATTCAGTGAAGGTGGCTTGCTGTTGGTGCTGCCAGCTGCTGCATCATCAAGCAGCTGCTGCGTCAGCTTGCAGCTGCTAGCCTCAAGCGCTTGAGGATTCGCTCTGCAGCGGCAGCTGGTGCGGGTGCTGCCTGTGCTGTGGAGTATGGACGGCAGCAGCTGACGGTGAAGTGAGTAAGATTAAACAGTGAAGAGTCTGCAACGTTACTTCTTCATGAAGCACATTGCGGGCGGTGCTCTGCAGCAGCTGCAGCTGCTACTGAGGAGGAAAGTTCAGTGACTTGCTTACTTCTGCTTCTGCAGCTGCTTCTATTGGCGTGAATGGGAGGGAAGTTCGGACTTGCTTCAGAATCTACTTCTGCTATAGAAGCTGCTAGTAACTGAAAGGGGAAGTTCACTGACTTGCTTCTACTCCAGCTGTTGCTACATGTTGCTGCAGTTGTTGCTGCTGCGTGATTTACATTGTTGCTCATGCACACGCCACCACCAATGCGGCCGTTTTTGGCTTTTGGCTTTATAGACTTCTAGGCAGCAGTGAGAAAGCGTGTGCGCCGAGTACACAAAGAATTGGGAGCAAGTCTGGGCGCCTCTCGGCCTACGGTTGAGATCATGGCAGAAGGGAAATATTACGTTATTTACTGTGCGTCGGATGCTTCTTTCAACGGCAGGGAATCTCTTCAACTGCAACTGTTTCGCACTAAAATCCTCTTCTCTAATCCACAGGTCTATCTACTCGTATCACTTTGTGATGTAAGAACGCCTGTGTGAGGTCCAGATATTATCACATCGATGAACCATAGCTTTGAAGATTCACATTCTGCATTAATTATTGTTTTTGGTATGTTTCCAAATCAAAGAATTGAATCTTATTATTATTATTATTGAAACATGAGAAATGATCAATTTCTAACGATATGTGATACATTAATAACTTTTCAGTAAACATGAAGTAACGTATTTCTACTGTGTACGAAAGAACAACTATCATTTCACCAAAGTGGCTACGCACTTAAGCTGCTTAAGGCATTGAAGAATTGATGAAGGTTATATTTAAATTATTGTAAAATAAATATGCATGCATCAATATTATGAATGGAGACGAAATTGGATAAGTAATAATAATACAGTCCAATTATTGTTTTACACGATTATTTTGTTTATAAATTATAGAGCGTCAAATACAACTTACTGAAAATTCACCATTAGGGCAAGTGAAGGAGAAGAAGGGCAAGCTTTCACAGACGTTGGCATGGTTGCTAACTTCCTAATACATTTGACAGGAATGATTACAATTTTCCTACCGAATTTGGCTAAGCCTTTGTGAAATGATCATTTAGACGATATAAACACTGGGCAGGTAAAATACAACTTACTGAACACTTGAGTCATAGGTATCAGATTGATGCAGCTTAGTGAAATCAATGGACAAAATAACAATAGACTATTAGTTCAGCAGCTATAGTTATTCTCAGTAACTATTAATCATTTACAATTTGTGACAAGGGGGGAGGTGTTTAGCCCGACTTGACGTCACGCAAAAAAAATTGCGTAGCCAAAAAAATGTTTGCGTAGCCAAAAAAAATTCAGAAACTTGGATCTTTTTTTTAGAAAATTTGTTATTTTTTTATCGATCGCACCCCCGCTCGTCAGAAATTTCTTCACTCAGAGGGGAGGGGGAGATTTGTGACGTCATTATTTAGGGGGTTGCTAGGTGTGACAGATTGTGACAAGGGGTAGGGGGAGGGAAAAATGCTGAGAAAATGCGTGACGTCATATTTGAACGACCCTTTAACAAATATTTCATTAAAGATATTTTGATATCAGACTGATGTTGGAATTGAGTGAAAGTTGTTATGACGGTTTGTGTGAGTTTTTGTTCAGAAACATTCAGATCTGCAGCTTAGTAAGCTAGAAGTGAATTCAATGCATACACTGTTACAATATTTTGTTCACAGAAATTATAATGGCAGCACTTATACGTCTTATGATGCACTCGATAGTTCAGAGTGCACCAAAATTGTTTATGGACATAAAAATCTTGTATTATATTGTTGCAACAAATTTTAAACTCGTATTTATATTTTATTATGTCTGCACTATCTCTGCAATCTCGCTCACGGTTCCCAGTGAAGCAGCGAATGAATCTCTGTTTTCAAGCCACGGACTCATTATATGTTGGATGTCAGTGGCGTGTTCATACATGGTTCGTAAGATTCGCACGTACCCGTTGTATAGTTAAAAAATAGATTAATAGAATATCAAATAGATACATTTATCAACATCAATATTGTATTTTCCATCACCTTGAAATCTAAAAATTTAAACTAATTCTGCACACATCAGTCAGTACACATTAGTAATTACTTATTTAGACATCTTGCAATGAGCTTTTTAAAATTTTCATTAAATCCATTTTTAATCATTTACTTCCCAGTTATAATTGCCCGTTACTTGTAGCACCAATAGGTAATACTGCTAACTCATTGCAATGAAACGATATAAAGAGACTCGAATTTCACAATTTTCTGTAAGATGTTTTAATTAAATAACATCGAATGGTGTATCTTTTGAACACGAGATTGCAACGACATCTGATACAGCAGTAGTTGAAAGTGAAGGAGAAGAAGGGCAAGATTCCACAGACTTTGGCATGGTTCCTAACTTCCTAATTCATTTGCTAGGAATGATTACAATTTTCCTAGCGATTTTGGCTAAGCCGTTTTTGCGAACATTCCATTTAGACGATATACACACTGTGCAGGCAAAATTTCAGAAAACTTTAGTCATATGTATCAGATTGATCCAGCTTAGTGAAATCAATGGACAAAATAACAATATTAGTTCAGCAGCAATAGCTATTCTCAGTAATCAGTATTTTCTAATTAATAACTGTTGTGTGAATAGTTCAAAGTTCAGTATTGCAACATGTTCGGTATTTAACCTAGTTTCCGCTTAACTTACAAATTCCACAAGACCTGTTTGGCTGCTAACAGTTACTTGAAATTAAGAAGCTACAGACATGAAACCTAATGCATCCAGGTGCGTGATTTTGTGTCTAAAATCTATTACGTACGCTACTGTTGGATGCTAGAAGCATGTGCTTTTTTATTTTCCTCTCTTGAAAGAATGCATAAATATCATAGTTCATGAGCTGTGGCATTTTGCTTGATACATTAAGATATTTTGTTTGACCAAATTTTGGGCAAATTTGTATGTTTGTCCGTAGCGAGGTAATTGAAACGATGACTAATCCAAGTCATGACGCTGACAAAAAAACGATTTTTATAAGTAACTGCAGCCGAAACTCTATGGAATGTTTCAGAAAACATAATACTTTTGGCAACTGGCCAATGCACTTACAATAGCATTCTGCGAAGCGAAGTTGCATTCTTGCAGCTATTGACTAACACCGTTAGCACATAACAACGAAAGATAGCTGCTATTGTAAACAGCTGGAGAGAGAGGCAGAGTGCTTCGTAGATACTGTAGACCTTCGCCTCCAAGGTTGGGATAGGTGCACACGGAGTTTAGCCGTGAATCTCCTACGTGATAGCGCCCGTGGAAAGGGATACCAGTCGTTCTAGAACGATCAATACTGCGGGGCTTAAATAGATTAAATCAACAAGCACCTAATGACTGTGAGGATTATAAGGTGTGGTTGAGAACAGTTTTCTTTCCAGATTTCAATGTAAAACATAAACAGCTCAGCTTAATCACAATTAACCAGTATGCAAGATATTGTATACATTGTGCATATAACTGAAGCCAAATCGATGCAAATTAAACATCAATAATAATTATTTATTTTAACATGTAGTGATTCTGCGTGTAATACAGTGATGTAGTCAAGGCATTTTTCTCAAGGCACTTTTTTTCCAAGGCAAGGCATTTGGGAAAATGGACCAAGGCAAGGCAAGGCAATAAAGTGCCCCATGGCAGCCTTGAGGCAAGACATCAAGGCCAAGGACTACATCACTAGGTGTAATATAATGATATACTATGCCTTTCACAAACAAAAAGAGCTGCTGACATGGATAATTTGAAAAGAGAAAAAACATGTGCATTTTTGTGCATTTAGTTCAACTTTCAAGTTGTGCATTTTCACTTGCAAATGCTCAAAAATAATACTAGAGAATTTGTCAGAAAATGTGTAAACATTTGCATCGCGTGTTTTCCCTTGAAAAATGATAGGAACTGCATTATAAAGTCCCTTGTATATCTATGAACAGGTCAGCAACTATAAACGCATGAGAAGCTTTGAACCATGATAAAGCCGGAGAGCGTTAAGCTGAAACCGTTTGAAATGTCAGTGTCGGCGAAATGTGTCAAAATGTGTCGCTGCAATGTGAGTGTCGGCGAAATGTTTCAAAATGTGTCGCTGCAATGTGAGTGTCGGCGAAATGTTCCGCGGTGCCAAACATTTCAATGTTGTTTTTGTGGAAGGGGTTTGATTCAGTTTGAGCAGACGAATTTGTAACTTTCTGTTTTTACTAACAGCGAGGAGGATGCTTATTCAGCCAAAGTATGTTCTCAAACATATGGGGTCCAAGCCCTTGATACAAGCTGTATAGGCTATGAGCATCGATCCTATTGGGAAGAATATGTAGAAATATGGTAGATATATAGAAAGTCAGGTAACATTACTTTTCCGCTCTGTTTGCGAAGAGTAATTTCTTCGCATCGATAGTGAAAGTCTGAAAGAGTAAGAATAAATTGGATTGCTATGTGGTAATGGAAGATGTACTTTGAAACAAATAATGATGTGGGGAGAATGGTTTGGTAAAGGAAAGGGAGAAAGACCGAGGGCCGGAATGATTTTTGACGTAGAGGAAGCACCGTATCCGTGGAGAAGAAGAGCTGAGGATTGGGAGTTACTGGAAAGTCCCACTGGCCAGAAATTTGTTGACCGTCCGTCGCCACACCCAGCCTGCTACTCAGATTTTTTGGACTGTGCGACGGTCCACCGCTCCACCGACACCCCATCACCGCTCGTCAGATTTTTTGACGGTCGCTAGCGCCCCCCCCCCCGCTCGTCAGATCGTTCGACCCACCTATTTTGGACAAATCTCACACTGATCATATGCATTCGTCTAGTTTCAGGGACTGAGACAGTTTTGAAATAATTCATGATCTGCTTCTTGAACTCATTGAGGATCAAAATCCGGACCTCAGTCAATACACCGCACAGCTTTTTCTGTACTTAAGGCAGTGTCATTTCTAAACTTTTACCGCTGATAAATTAGCACAATCTTATTTATGTTCTTTGAGGAACAGATAGCGATGATCCTATCTGCGCTTTGCTTGCATTCGCTTAGCTATCCGCGTTCCGCGAACTATATCTTACAGAGCAAATCGAATGCTTATTTACCTATGATACATCTCTTAATCTGGGCAATGCACCGGTATATTTTTGGTCTTCCATATCTTGCAAACCGCTAACTATTGCGATATCGTAAATCCTAACCCCATAGGTTTCAAATTCAAAGTAACAAAAGCGCGTGACGTCAATCTCAATTCAACCCTATGAAGTCATCAATAATTAGTTATGATTTAAGGTTTAGGTTACATCTACGACAATAAAGTAAAGTTTTGAGATTAAAGCTGTGGTTAAATTTGGTTAGGTAAGATTATGATATAGGTCTAAATTTCGCTTCGCATGACGGCGAATCGGTCAATATATTAAGAGTTTCAATCAAGGATAAACATTGAATATGATGCTTTCCGGGACTCGCTTATTCGCAAGTTATAACGGCACGTTGGAAATGTTCGTAGGCTTATAGATAGCAGCCATGATAGTTGCGAAATATTGCCAACGCTATTTGTTTACAAGAAACTAAACCCGGGTGGATTCCTGCAGCTGCAGACGAATGTTGTAAGGTAATTAGATCGTTTCTGTTCAGTAATTCGAGCTGTACATTTTCTTGACGATCTCTCGTCTTTGCTTAAATAGGTAAGAGTTAGACATTGATATTGTGCGCCAAAACAAGGCGTTCTATCACAGGATTATATGTGGGCAAAGCTGAAATAATTCAGTCTCATGTGTAATGTCTGTTGGCCTGCAGTCTGTGTCCGTATTGTGCATCATGCAATCTATTCAGGGTCTGCATATACCATTACAATTCACACTTTACTTTTCTGCAATTGAGTCATCCTCAGTGGTAAAAGTTGTTTACCAGAGGGGGGGGGGTTAACTATGTTGTTATTGATATAGATGGTCAAAAACAAAGAAAAACATTTCAAATTTTCTCGAGGGGACGGGCGACCACACTTAATTTAGCTTCTGAGCAGCCTTTAAGTTTGCAATAGTGTAATATGCATTCAGCTGCAAGCCTGCAACCGATGTTAACGTTTTGACTTCTTGATTTTGGTCACAAATATTCTAATTTTTTATATCCTAACATTAATCTAAGCTCAAATCCTAATCCGAGCGCTACCCTAACCCCATCTCCAAACATATATACTGCCAACCCTTACCCAGAAACCAGTGAAACATACAGTATTTCCATATTAATCAATGAAATTAATATTTTCGCCACAGAACAACTTGAATTTGCCAAATCACTGGTGCCATTTCGCAACGAGCGACCCGACTCCATGATCAGTTATAATATACAAATAAAAACAAATTCGTTAATTTGAATATTTAAGTAAATTATAATTATATAAACCGATTAATGTTGAGTTTTTAGCAGTAACCGATGCTGCCGATGTAACAGATCATTTGTAGCAATCAATTAAAAAAGCCTTTTGACTGAACTTTAAAATCGAATACTGAGTTGAGATTATAATAAATCGGCAGAGATTCTAATAATTGATTATATATGCAGCAAATCTATCGCATATCCTCCAATCTTTACCGACGAATTTGGAATTTTGACCATTTCTGTGACTAGATCAACTCAATGGCATACATAGGATATGCCAACAGAAGTGGAAGCAGCAAAAGATAATCGGAACTACAAATGATGGAGTTTGCTAAATTTTCGTGACAGCCTCTCCCATATCTGCTCAATGGCCTGCAGACCTTTATGTATACAGGATGAGCCACTACAGAGAATCGTCACCGTCCTAGGTCTGGGAAAACGCATCCAAAAATCCTCCACAGTTAATTTGGTATGTAAGTAAAAGTAGCGTGGTATTTGTTACTTTTGCGGTACCGGTGTCGACACTAAAAAAAAACGAGCGGCGGCGGCCGGGAGGGCCTATGGCGGCGAAGATTTCTCTGACGAGCGGGGGGACGGTGCGGCGGCGGAAATAGTTCTGGCTAGCGGAGGGGTGAGTTGGCGGCGGAAATTTGTCTGGCCGCAAAAAATGACCCCGGCATTTATCTCAGAGGTGCCGGGGTCAAATTGCGACCTCGCCGGAGTCGAAAACTTGGCGGATTTGCGGGGCCAACAAAGGAGGTGCGGGGGTTTAACCCCGGGAACAAATACCACGCCGAGTAGAAGCACAGAAACTCGCATCAACAAAACAAGTGGCGGCAGAGAAGACACAAGCCTAGCTACAAAAATATAAGAACTATTTTCGCAATTGTATGGTCAGCAATTACGATGCATAACATATGTCTGTACAAATGCATGTTCCAGTAATAACACTGCATTGATGGGAGGAGAGGACACGGAAGAGTGGGCCGAGGCAGAGTAAGATGCATGAACTGATGGAGGAGGGATCAATATGAACAAATGATAAGGAAAGCAGAGGATCGTGAGTTGTGAAGGAAATGGATACCAAGGACCTGTCTTCTGGCAGAGCACTGAAGATGATGATGATGAGTAATAATACACATACAAGACACAAGAATGCATCTGTGCTTGTGTGTGTGATGTGTGAATGCAGTAGTTATACTGTATGTCATTTCGTATGTAGCTTTATAATGCAATTATAAACATCACCTGATTATGATCTATTATTCGCTTTTTGCAAGATATCTGTGCAGTGCACACGTATAGACAGTGGCTACTGTTCCCAAGAGGTCATCATGGCGAGACTTCTACGAGCGGAAAGGACCTTTGGCCGCCCACCCATCTCATCTGGCTTAGTGGATCGGTGGTTATGTGACTATAAATGCAGTTGAAACTTGCATGATTCAAATCAGTTTAACCCAATTTGTTAGAAATATTTGTCAGGTACGCCAATTATTACCAAAAAGCATCATGAATGTTAAAAGCATATCAAAATAAAATCAACTCGTTATTACAGTTGTTAATAATCAATATATGTAGGAGTATTGAATTAAAGAATGAACTTGAGTATAATTATATTATGTAGCATATATTACAGAGTAACATAAACTGATTAACGTATGAATTTAAATTGCAAAAAGACTAAGAACACATGAGTAAAATAAAGTAAAATTAGAAACCGATCATGAACAGCCCACATAATTATATAATACAATCAACATGAACAATGTTGAGAATAATGCACCACCACAAGATCTTTTAAATATGCATGAATCCAAGACCTAATTACATGCAAAAGACCATCAACATCATCCGCTAAACAAATTAAAATATCTACTTTTTACTATTAATTCTAACGACAAACAGCAAAACAACAAATAATTAATTTCTTAATATGTTGGTTAATCTTTGACAATAATATTTGTATTTTGATTCACAAGAACTACATATATATATATTGGAAGAATGACACTGCTAGGATTCTGCTCTGGTAAATATGAATAACCATACGAATAGAGCAGCAAAAGAACAAAACACAGAACGTAGGAAATTGTATAGAAAATGAGGATTATAACTGATGCGAACACTGGCCAAATTATCATTTAACAAGGACAAAAACTATGAGCAAAAAATACTAAAATCAAATTCAAATGTAATGAATTCTGAAGAGATTAATCCTCAATTATACAGAGCAGTTGAGTTTGATGAAAATTCTCTAGAAATGAACAACTAATTTGCCAAAAACAATTTCTATAAGCTTAGCTTTTTAACAGAATGTTTACTTAAATAGGAAAGTTTTACAAACTGATACTAAGAAACAGTAAAAAGTAACCATGTTTCACACGGTTTGCAAGAAAGCAAAGATACCAGACAGAGGTAGACTTGTGACATGTCCAAACACAGATACTTATGAGAACAGTAGCAACTGATTGGTGCTCGATATTTACATGATATATTGTCATTTATATCAACAAATTACATGTGATAAATCGTTATTTATCTAAATATCGTCAACTTATCACACTGCTTGGTGGTTATCATTGACTCGGATTCAGCCAGAATATTTAAAAAATACTGTGAGATAATTCAAAGAATTCTTCAGGCTACTAACTTTTCACAAAGTTTCAGCCCAATCATCATAAGAGCATCAATAAGCCATTACTATACTGTAGTACTTATGATACAGCGATAAATCTAACTAGTGAGCTATTTAATTAGCACAACGGTCAACTCTTACTACCCCAGCTAATAAATAATCACCAAATATTAAATTTACAATAAACATCTATGAAAATATTGAAGTGAACAATCAGCTAACATGCACACAGTTTTATACAGTTAAACTTATTAAATACCACAGCTCATAATGCCTAAAAGATATTTTAATACAGTTAATACCTTAACTGCCAAATATTGGCAAGAGACAATAACCTAATTGGATCAACACTTAAAAGTATTACATCGGGCAGCAAATAAAAAAAAAAACAGCACACAGATAAATATAAAAGCAAGACTATACATACATATTGACATCAAAATATTATACAATTCTCATATTTACACAAAATATCTTTCACAGCTGGCAATTGATGAATCTCTTAGAAGCTTTCTTGCTATCAACATCGCTGAATTCGAGCTATTTAATTTGTCAAACATACAAATCATTTTCAACAGACAAAGAGTGAAGGCTAACATTAACTAATTTTTTCATTATAATATGTATTGTCAGATCACTGAAATTTGAATTAACGAAAAGTAAATCAGCGCTAATACAATATGATCAAATAAGAGTTGCACCACCATTAAAAAATTCACACTTTATGCAATCCATTTAAGTCTTATGTACTGCGTGAACTGAAATAAAACTTATTTGAACAAGATGCAAAAATCGCCCATTTAAAATAGCTCTCAAGAAATTAAAAGCTGAAAATGAGTTAAAAAGCGGACCGTTATTCGCTAATAATAAGAAATACATGAATCATAATTATTCAAGACGCAATGAATCTAGCATAGAACAACACGGAGAACCTAACTACGAACTTATCCAGTAAACAGCATTATTTACACAAATGATTGGCAGCAACATCTCATAGAACTTAAGTTCTTGCGAATCAGTATCAGTTCATTTAATCGGTTCATTCGTTCAAGATTCGCTCATCGAGCTGCTCCGGTTGCTACCGCCGCCAGGCGAATGCGGCGCGTTACCGTGACTACTGGCGTTGGCATGGTTACGATATGTTTTTGCTTCTTCACACTTTGCCTTTACCTTCTCACGAAACATCTTTAGGCAGTTGAAGCACGTGTCGCTGACTTTGCGGGACTTACACTCGGTGCAGAAATTACCGTATCCGCTCGCGAGCTCGTTGATGACTCCGTACAGCCGAGCATCTCGCTCATTCGTCGCACGACGATAGTTATCAACAGACTGTTCGAGGTCGAGCACCCTCAGCTGGAGAATACTGATGAGATTCTCAGCGTCCAAGCGTTTGTACGCCGGATCCTTCAGCAATTCCGCTGAACTCTTGTGTCGCACAGCTTCCACGCACTTCTGCAGCAGCTGGTGAAGGTTGTACATCTGAGCAGTGACGAGTAGTTCCAGGCTGCCGGGCTTTGTGAGAAGAAACTCCTCGCATTTCTTCTTTATCTCGATGATCTGATATTCTTCGGCTAAAGGAAGAAGTTGACTGACATTCGCATCTAGAAAAATAATGCACAACAGTAACTTAATACAACTCATTTAGTCAAATTTATGCTAATTGTTACTGTTTTAATGAACAACAATATTATTTGAAACAAATTATAACAAAATTACAGATAGTTACACAACTTTGATTCAATCAAATTCAAAATAACAGATAATCAAAGACAAAAAATCAATGTGAAATGACAAAAAAACAGTCAAAAAACAAAGGGCACCTTTATGTAAGCCTACATTCAAAAAAGAAATGCAGGGCCTTCTAGTGGTAATATTGAGAAGCTGCCGACTGAACCAACTGTCACAGTGGCACTACAACCTTAAAAATGAATAGGCTAGACTGATCCTGTATGTACAAGAACTATCTAATTTCTTTATCAAATGCATGCCTAGTAGAGTTAATAAGCCAGCTCAATGCACAGCAGTCCGACAGATAGAGAGTAATACATGGTATAATGAGATACAACAAATTAGTACAATTATATCAACTCGATTTTTCAAGTATACAAATCCACCATATAACAGGACTGTCACAAGCTCTGAAACTATCTCACGATTTAAATCAATGATACAAAATCTATATCCATATAAAGTCTTACAATAATAGTGATACCGTTTTGTCCCCAACTACTTGCTGAATTCAACTACTTGTTGAATCAATTACAATCCAATCAGTCAAGACTAACATCAGTCATCAGCTAATCAGAATCAGACATCAATTACTACTGCATGCACTTAAGAAACCATTAAACATTACACAATCAATAATATTACATTCAATATATTAATATATTATCGTCAGTAACGAACAAATTAATCTGCATTAATAAGCCAATATTCAACAACAATATATCTCAGGATTAAATTCGTTTTGCAAACCATTTATTTACGTTCCCCAAAGATACCATGCTTTGTTCATCAGACAGGAAAAGAGAAGAAAATCGGTCATGGAAAACATTGGCACATTGACAATGCTCTGAATATGAATGATAGCAATTTTGTAATCTCAAACCCTTCCGGACAGCATTTTCAATGCTCACCTCTCAAACAGTCGAAGCACTACAGAACAATAGCCTACTGCTGTAGTGCATCATATAACTCAATATATCAACTCCACATCCTCAACTCAATAAATCAACAATAAATCATCTCCAAATCATTATATAACTCAATAAATCAACAATAAATCATCTCCAAATCATTATATAACTCAATAAATCAACTCCACATCCCCATCAACAGCCAAAAATCATTCTGCACTAGTTATTACTTCACCCTAAATCAGATGTGTCAGAATAAGGAGACAGGCAGGAGCATTCCACCAATATTTTCGCTGAGGGCAGCAATCACTTTAGCCTCCCATATTTATCGATGTTCATATTTAGCCTCCCATAAACATGTGTACACATACAAATTACAGAGCCATGCCAATTACAATTTTTGTGTGTATTGCATTCACAATTGTAGTGATGAGCATTGATGAGCGTGATGAAAGACGTTCCAGATTAAAAATCTTGAGCGTTCTTTCCACGACGTTCCAGATTTTTTCAGCAGATATACCTCAATCCTTAGAAGTTCTACTGTTCAAGATCCAACTAATACAGTGATCATGAAACGGGTAAGCTGTTCTGTCAATAACTTCAGAAATATGTTAACATATGATGTGATAAATATGACTGAAGCTGTGACACATATGACTGAGCTGAAGATATAGAATGACAACAGTCAGTCAGTCAACTGTTATCTATCACACCTCAGTTTTTAGTATGACAACTACTCAAGCTGTCATAGTATGGCAACTGTACCGCATATAAAGTTGAAGACATAGTTCTGCTAAAACCAAGCCCTTAATTACCCTCGCCATGGGCCTTGCCCTGTATTCCACTGGGGATGGTCACATATCCAAGTTACAGCCTCACACTCCTTTACTCACCGTTGGGAAAGTTAATTCCCAGAAAATTTGCTTACCACACCAGTGCATAAAATGTATTACTAACAACTACCTGTTATTACGTAACTACCTGTTATCGGTTTGATCGGAGGATACATGCAGTGCAATAGTTCCAGAAATTCGTCAAACTTCTTGTCTGGAAGCTCAATTTCACGTTGGTCCTTCTCTTTGAAGTCTTTAGTGAACATGGACTTGAAGACCGGAGACCATGCTGCCAGGACTTCCTTGTGTACATAAAGATGTCTGTCCTCGATGAGCAACGTCAAACTCGACAACTCGTCCTCAACAGTGAAGTCTAAGTGCTCCTGGTCCATGTCAAACCTAGGCATATAGAAATTCACGCAAGAACTGAATGATTACATTTGTTACCAGTAGTAAAAATATTTGCCCAGATTTCCAAATTATTATAGGTAGATAATGATTTCGAAATCTCGGTAAATATTATATTACTAGTACCAAACGTAATCATTTTGTAATTATTTTGACATAATTTGACACATAATTTAAATAATAATTTTTTATTCAAACAAAAGACACCATATTTAAAATAAGCTCATCAATATTATGCAAGTCTCAGGACAGATTAAAGTTTTCAAATCCATTCAACTTACAAGCTAAAACATTATACAATAACAAACAAAACCACTGATATGACTGTAAAATCTACTTTCACGTTACACAAAGTTGCGTCTTTCTGCTACGAATCTGCTACGAATTTCACATCTGCTACGATACGATTAACACTAACTAGACCCAAGAACGAGCTGATGAAATCATTCAACAGATCACGACAACTAATGACCTGGAAAATTTTCAACAACTCTAAACAAGCCTGGAATTCGGTTAATGAATGTGTACACGTACATGGTTTGTATGTCGATCAGCTGTGTTGTAACTCGCCCGAGCCTCTCTCCCTATTGTCTCATTGCTCTCTAACTGCGCAGCTCCAGGTGTCAACGATGAAAGTGGACCGAGCAAATAAACGAAGACGACGATGATGACCGAAGTTGCACGGAAGAAAGAGAGGGAGGTGAAAGCGAGGAGGGAGGGGGGGTTAAATCTTTGTTGACAGATTTAATTAATTGACCTGAAGACTTCTAGGCCTCTAACAATAAACATAGCGTCCCGTGCTCTGATTGGTCGTTTTCTAGGTCAAGTTTAAAGGGAAGGGAGGTCAAGTTAAACTTTACTGCAGTGAAGTGGTATTAAGAATTGTTTATTTGTTATGAATTAATTGTGATTTTTAAGAGAAGATTTAATAATAATCGGATTTGTCTGAAATTTTTAATACCAGATTTAATCATATTGAAGAACAATCTGTTGCGTGGCCTTTTATAATTGCATAGTGATATTAATTCTACCACCACCTATACTTACTAAGAGAATTTCTGGTATGAAAAACTTTAAATTATGAAGACAGATTTCAAGCCCTGTAAGTTCTATGCCAAAAACTTTATAATAAGAAGAAATCTATCATAAAGATTTCGGTCTATGTTAAAGGCTGGCCTGAGCATATCCTATAAAATTCTAATTAGACAAGCTGATCTAATCCATTCAGAATTGTTCAAGTTAAATATTCTTGTCAGCACGGCACGTGTTTTAAATCAATAAATATGCTGCAGCACTTTAGTTTATTAGTTTACTATAGGGTGGAAACAACAGCAAAATAAAACCAATCGTTTGAATTTGTTTCCTTATAGTGAAATGCGTTTCTGAATAATTGCGATACTGAATAATTGTGTAGCCTGCATAATTATTAGCATGCTGTGGCGCGCGCGTAAAGTGGAAGGCCTATCTCAGCCGTGCGCATTGTGCGTAAATGCATAATTTACTTACCATTATGCGTTCTATTGTGTTCGTTCTCCGTACCTCTGGGCTAACAGGCTTAGAGCAAACACAACTATAGAGTTGAATGTTTGAGTGAACTGCATGACCTCAGCCGTAGGCCCACGCAATCTCCGTGAACAGGTGAGCTATTCATCTAACCTGTGGAAATCAAATTTATAGCCACGGTACTCAAATTGCTCGAATCTGTTCATAGCTACAATTATTCTGCTACCTCGCCAGCAAAAATATCTGAATTAATGTAATTAGTCTCAATTTAAGCAGCTCTGCTTTTATTTTTAAAATATGACATTAATGTTCTTAAATTATGACTATAATAATTTAAATTCATCTGTTGAAACAAAGCTCTATTATTATCATCTATCTGGCTCTATCAGTAGTGAATTATTTGATAAATTTTATTGAAATATCTAGTACCGCAGAGGTATATAGGTTTTATTTGAAAGTCGTGTCAAAATAAAAGTTTGTATAAATTAAATTATTTTTTAATGTAAAAAAATTTGAGATTAGAGAACAAAATCGGTCGGAAGTACAGTTAACTAATAGTGATGGAAAAATGGAAAATATTATCCTTAGTCAATTTGTCATCACATTCATCACCTGAGATCGCTCACCCATAAATACTATGGATCGGGTCTCGTACATCTAGTACACTGCATGAGAAAAACAACAACGCGTTCAAGAAATTAAATTTGTTGTTAAAGTGGGTTAACCTCCAGTTTAGTACACTGTATGGGAAACTGCTAGGGTTAATGTAGGGTTGGGATGTCGGGTTTTGTTTGAGGTTCGGGGTTTGACTTATTCTTATTGGCCTTTAAGCCAATTGATTTTAAGGCCTTTTGCCAGCCTTAATTGGGAATCACAAGCCTGGAAGAAAGACACCATTGGTCTGATATGATTCAAACCTACAAAATACTAAACGTTGAACATCTTTCCTCGAGACTTCTTAGTGTTAAGTGATAGGAAAGGGAGAAGTAATTCTATGAAATTATTTAAGAAAGATGTAGACCTAATTTAGAACTGAGCAAGAACAGTTTCACATCTAGAATAGTTGATTTTTGGAATGAGTTACCCGATAGTGTCATCTTGTCAAAAGATGAAAAAGTGTGAAGCCCTTCAAAAGTGAACTTGACTACAATATGTGATTTACTACGGGACATAAATAAGGTCGCGCTTGGTCCCCGTTATTGTGACCACTGGTTGATTCTCAACTTGTGGTGCTATAACAGGTATCTACAACAGATATCTGTTGATTTTCCCCATTTGTGTACTAAACTAGAGGAAGAGAACCATCAAAGTGTATAAATTTAGGAATTTGAGGCTGGTGAAACGTTCTAGAAGCCCAACCATAACCCTTAACAAAACCTGGATTATGGCCCAAACCCGACATTAATCTTGACAGTTTCCAATGTAGTGTATTAAAGTGACATTAGCCCAACAATGTTTACAATAAACTTGGCTCGTATCAATTTAAAATCACTGAGATTGTTTAAAGCGTTGATGATGAAAATAATGATTGGAAGAATTGAAGTACCTAGGATTAGGATCTTACAAGTTTTGTTTCGCAGACAATTTATTAAATGTGTAGAAAGTTAGTAGAAACTGTATACAATTATAAATATAATGTTAATAATATTATGCAGTGATGTAGTCAAGGCATTTTTCTCAAGGCCAAGGCAAGGCCAAGGCATTATTAGAAAAGCCTTGGCAAGGCAAGGCATTATAAAATTTAGTTCAAGGCAAGGCAAGGCCAAGGCATCAATTTTTTGCCAAAGCCTCAAGGCAAGGCAAGGCACTTTTTCCAAGGCCAAGGCAAGGCAAGGCATTTTTTCCAAGGCCAAGGCAAGGCAAGGCATTTTTT
>JAQFYQ010000068.1:0-23580 GCA_034694885.1 Buchholzia appendiculata | reverse complement strand
TTGTGACGCAGTGTTTGTGACGCAGTGTTTGTGACGCAGTGTTTGTGACGCAGTGTTTGTGACGCAGTGTTTGTGACGCAGTGTTTGTGACACAGTGTTTGTGACACTGTGTTTGTGACGCAGTGTTTGTGACACAGTGTTTGTGACACAGTGTTTGTGACACAGTGTTTGTGACACAGTGTTTGTGACACAGTGTTTGTGACACGGTGCTTTGTGTTACTGTATCGGGCGTGTGTTTGTGTGTGCGTGCGCGTGTGTGTGTACATAAAGTGTACACTAGTGCGTATGTGCGAGTGTACATTGAGGCTGAGCGATGCCCGAGGTAACGATCACTGTTAGCCGTGAAACACTCTCAACGACATTTCTCTCAACGCGTCTCAGGATGGCGTCACACGATCAGTACGACATGTTTGTCATGATTAAAGATGCTATCACACCAACATAATGTGTAGACTAATTTTCTAACTAAGCATCCAGACTAAGCAACAGACTTAGCATAAATCATATTGAATCCATTTAGCACAACTGAATCGTTAAGCACAAACGAAGAACATGAAAATTTTATTAAATATGAATTTGAAATTCGAATGTCAAAACTTAAATCCCAAGAAAACGCATCAAGCCCATAGTACAGTAGCCTACTCGACATTAAGTGTTTCACACTATTTTTTAAATCCGGATTGTAGCTTGCTTCTACCCATAGCCTCGTACAGTCCGGATAGAATTCTGTAATGTAAAACGGAATTTATTTATCGGTATTCGCTTGCTTGCCAATTATCGATGTGGTTGTGAAAATTGTAGAAATAGTTTATTTTCATGCCGCTCAGAACAGAACAGAAATAGTTTTTATAATAAATAAGTCCTTGCTCATGCATGTCAATATGCAACCAAGGTTGAATCAATTGAATACCAGTCCTCTATACAAGTTGATATATACACTGAATTGTACTATAGTCTATAGACAGTAGGTTTCTGTGATTTAAGAATCAGAGGTAAATACATTCGTGTGTATTCACATCTTAATGCTTCGAGGGAGTCTTTGATTTAGCAAACCACAACCAATTAGACCAGCGTCTCGGCCTACACCTGTCATTGATATCAAATATAAATTGATTTGTATTGATAAAAACTGCACGGCCTGCAGCAATTGATACAGCAGCGAGCAATACATCATTACGGCACTTGAGAAAATCAGTCTTTATTGGTACCCAGCATTGCAGCATGTATTGGTACCCAGCATTGCAGCGTGTATTGGTACCCGGCATTGCAGCATGTATTGGTACCCAGCATTGCAGCGTGAATTGGTTCCAAGCATTGCAGCGTGTATTGGTTCCAAGCATTGCAGCATGTATTGGTACCCTGCATTGCAGCGTGTATTGGTACCCAGCATTGCAGCGTGTATTGGTTCCCAGCATTGTATCATAAATTCAGAAGTTTAGCATGTACCCAAGCATGTTTGCATGTTTGCCAGCAGCAAGCCAAAAGCCAGGATTTCATTTCGGATGGCTTGTTTGCCGTCTAATTACATATTTTTAACGGCCTTTTGAACATTTTCATTTAAAAAGTAAATGAAAAATCATGAATTTTTTATGGCGAGTTGAATGAGGAGTGCGGAGCAGCGGAAGCAACCTGAAGTTCTGAACATGTTTGCATCATTTTACGAAATCAAATCGTTGTAACACGAACTGTAGAAACAGAGTGGGATCTCTCTCTCTCTCTCTCTCTCTCTCTCTCTCTCTCTCTCTCTCTAATCTCCATGAAAAATGCATTTAATTGCATTCGAAAGATGGCAGCAGTTACTTGAAGAGCAGAAGCTCAAGTTGAAGCAGTCAAAATAATTATGACCTTTAACGAGCTCCATTTGATCCAATTTCGATTGTAAATAATTTTAATTAGTCTGATTAAATATAATTAATAAAGGAAATTTATCATAGGAAGGTCGTTTATGAGACTACTGAGCATAAGATGGTCTTAAAATCCGTTCCTTCTGTTAATTCTATTTTATCTACATGTAAATTTAACTCTGACATGGTCAAACTGCAATTACTTGAGTCTCATATTGTCTACCTGTTCTTCTGTATGTTGTTGAAAGTTTACATTTATCAAAAGTACAGTTGAATGAATTGAATAGTTGGTGGAATTGCGTTTACTGCAAAATTTTCAATTATCATAAATGGGAATCTGTGAAATGTTTCATTTGTATGCTTGGCCGTCAAGATTTTCATCACCTTGTTAACCTAAAAAGTTCCAGGACCTCCCGAAAATTTTCACTTTTATGATGTTTCGTGAAGAATTTGTCAAAAAGATCGTTAAATTGTTTTTTATGTAACCCCCCACCCTCCACCCCCCGAATTGAACATTTTGAAGAAAGGTCGTCGAAAATTTTCAACACCCCCAACTGAAATCCTGGCTACAGCCCTGCTAAAAACCATATGCGATTTATTCTGAAGCAGTCAAGAAGCAGTCAAGAACAAGGACTGCTTCCTCTAATGTAACTAACAAATATCTTGTAGACTCTTACAAATTTACATTAGAATATACTGCGATATTTAAATTTCATATTCCAATGATGATTGGTCAAGGACTCGAAGGCAAAGATCAAAGCAATGATGCTTAGATGTTTTGAAATCAATTGGTGCAGCTATTGTATTGCGAATCACTCATTATTTGTTACTTATCAAAATTGTAGAGTTCTTCTAATTTTGTGATTTGATTTGTCTGTAACTGGTTATTCATACACATATGAATAATATAACATGAAATATCATTTGCACTGTAGTCTACATCGTTTTATCTCTCTCACAACCTGCTAGGCTAGTACCTAGGGTCTAGGCAACGTGTTTATATTCTGCTAAAGGTTATTCCTACAAAGCACATCGGTAGCACCTGCTAGCTCTCATTGGCTGTAAACTTTCCCACCTTTTGAAATTAGAGCCAATGAAAAAGCTGCGATTGGACGCCTGTTGTTTGCGCAGCTCTGTGCTTTGTGTTTTGCTGACGGCCGCCAAACGACAAGCAGCTGCTGGCCCAGCAGTCGTAGCAGCTGGAGTGAAACTGTAGCCCAGCTGCTGAGCGCAGGTGCGGACGCCTGCAGCTGTCTTGATTGCTGGGCGAAGGCGCGCTTGTAGCTGGGCCAGCAGCTGTAGCAGCTGAGCTTGTCCTAGCAGCAGCTAAGCAGCAGTTTGAGCAGCTGCTGTGACGACGTACAAAAATCTTTCTCCTGGTCGGCGTATCTGTCCTGTAT
Source organism: Buchholzia appendiculata (assembly GCA_034694885.1). Taxonomy (NCBI): domain Eukaryota; kingdom Metazoa; phylum Annelida; class Clitellata; order Enchytraeida; family Enchytraeidae; genus Buchholzia; species Buchholzia appendiculata. Next base: position 20,336 of record JAQFYQ010000068.1, on the reverse strand, counting down.
AGACTGCACGAGATAATCTGTCTTCTGTCTTCTGTAAGTATTGTCTTCTTTCTGTCTGTCGGTCTGTCTTCTGTCTGTCTTCTGTCTGTCTTCTGTCTGTCTTGCCTGTCTTGTCTTGGGTGAGTAGTGTATCTGTCTCGCTTTGTGACGTGTAAGTATCGTCTTTTGTCTTGTTTCTGTATTGTCTGCATTGTCTTATGTCTGTACTGTCATTTTTTTTTGCCGGTTTTTAAATCTCTGATCAGTTGTCTCCAGTCTTGCGTAAGTATTCCCCTGTGTCTTTAGTCCTGATTTTGTCTTCTGTCTCTCCAGTCCTGCGTGTTGTCTTCTGTCTCTCCAGTCTTGCGTGTCTGTTGTCTCTTCAGTCCTGCGTGTCTTCTGTCTCTATACTTGCTTGTCGTATCTTCTGTCTCTTCAGTCCTGCGTGTCTTCTGTCTCTCCAGTCCTGCGTGTCTTCTGTCTCTATACTTGCTTGTCGTATCTTCTGTCTCTTCAGTCCTGCGTGTCTTTTGTCTCTCCAGTCCTGCGTGTTGTCTTCTCTAGTCTTGCGTGTCTTTCGTCTTCTGTCTCTTCAGTCTTGCGTATCTTGTCTTCTCCAGTCTTGCGTATCTTGTCTTCTGTCTCTCCAGTCCTGCGTTTCTTGTCTTCTGTTTCTATACTTGCTTGTCGTATCTTCTGTCTCTTCAGTCTTGCGTGGTTGTCTTCTGCTTTCTGTCAGTCCTGCGTGTCGTCTTTGATTCAGTCTCGCATTAAGTATTCTTTTCCATTTCTTCTGTATTACGTAGATATTATTCTGTCATATAAGTATTGTCTTCTGTCTTTTGGCACTTATATTGCGTAGGTATTGATGTCTCTCTATGTAAGTATTGTCTTGTGTGTTTATGGTGTTCTTTTTTGCGTCTTGTATGTTGACTTCTGTCTGTCTTTGTGTCTTTCTCGTATTTCTTGTGAGTTCTGTCTTCCATATTTTGGGTTTTGAATCTAATGAAGTTAAAAAGTTCATTATCACATTGTTGTTGATTAGCCCGAATCATAATCGTAATCCTGATTGTGTTAATAACTGCATGTTGGATAATTTCACTGGATTTGTGTAGTTTTGCGTTGCTATTAAACAAATGATGAGTTGTCATGCGTTCACTTGTGTTGTTTTGGTGTTGTAGTTGGTGTATATCAGAAAACAGTCGCAATGCCGAAGGACGGAAAGCCACGAGGAAAGATGACGTCGTACGCTTTCTTTGTACAGACGTGTCGCGAGGAGCACAAGAAGAAACACCCAGGAGAGACGGTCGTCTTTGCAGGTAAAATGCATGTCTCGTAAAACTAAGCTATTTAAATTCTTGGTTTATCAATTGGTTTAAAGTTATAATTATGCATGCATTTTTAGATTATTGCATTTAATTTTTTTTTTAAAGAGGAAAGAAGATCTGAAACTGTTTGTGTACAGTACGGAAGTGCCTTGTTGTTTGCAGATTATGTAGTAGTGTGTTTTGTAATATGCTTGTTAAGAGATTGGGCTTTTCAACATTGGTTGAGTGTAGTGTCACCTCGCCCTGTCGATAACTTGACTTGTTGCTGTGTAAATTAAGAGGGAATTGATTTTTTTATATGAAAGTCCTATAACTTCTATACAGTCGCTTCGACTTGAGGATTTCATCGGTCTGTAGTATGTAATCTATCAACAGACTGCAAGTGTGTACAGTTTGAAGCTGTTTTATTACTACATGTAATTAGATCAATGGCTGTTTGTTTTAATGAACTATGCTGTGTTTGTCTGGATCATTTACTCTGTGATGTATGTAGTCTACTTCTCAATGCCTTGTGTCATCCTTGATTCATTACAGATGAGTGATGGCTTGGTTACTCGATACATAGAGCCTACAATATCAATATATTGTTCTATACTTGTGTCGTGGATTTACACAAAGATGTTTCGGTACTGATACTATTTCAAAGACCGTTTGCTCGTATCCGTACTTGTCGTACTTGTATTCGTATTTGTTGTTGATGAGATTTATTCCTTTTGCAAAGATATTTTTAAGTAGGTCTTTAATAAATACTAGCTGGATTTGTTTTTCATGGGTTATGACTAAAGGTCTGTGCTGTTGTAATTTTCATTACAGAGTTCTCCAAGAAATGTGCTGAGAAGTGGAAGGTAAGGAACTTTCTGTAATTGATTAATTGTTGACAAGTAGTATTTAATTTAGTGTTTAATCGTAACTTTATTAATATTTTGTTGCTTGTTTTGACAGTTTTGACGCTTGTCAAGTTTATGTTTTGTATTGCTTTTTTGAACTTGCCAGATTTTATTGTTTATTATGAGTTTTTCTATATTTGATGCTGGTTTTTTGTTAGAAGTTCTTCATCCAGGATTGCTTGTCTGTTTGAAGTTTTTAGATTCAGAAACTAATTCATTATTGCAATTGAACCGCGTTGTTTTTGTCTTGGCATTTGGTTTTAAAGCATTGCATGTTTTGCAATGCGCTTAATATGTGTTGGGCCATTGGTGGGCATAAATAAAATAGCCATTTTAGAGTTGATGTCTTTGAGCGTTAAGAAACGAGTATTATGTTATGATGCCCATCTTGACTTGACCCAACGTATGCTATTATAATTACAGCCTAGTATGTCTCAATATTTTATGTATTATTCATAACCAGCGCTAAGCCTATTGTAGAAACTGAAATAATGTGTTGTAAATGTCTGTAGCAATTAAATCTTGTATATTGAAAAGTTTGTAGATATAGTTGCTGATGAAGTTTAAATATTGATATGTATAGATATAGACATAATTATTATTTATGTGGGTTTTTCTCAGGCGATGAGTGCCAAGGAGAAGCAACGCTTTGAAGACATGGCAGGCAAGGACAAGGTTCGCTACGACAAAGAAATGGCGTCGATGCCCCCTGGTGAGAAGGGCGGCCGAGGTGCTGGCAAGCGCAAGAAGACGAAGGACCCGAACGCGCCAAAGAGAGCTCTGTGAGCATTCACATTTTTACAGCATTATTTTGTAGGAAATAAAATTGACGTATGGTATGCTCTGGTGTTGTGTCACTGTCTGTGTAATAATTTGAAAGGTATTTTTGTTGGTACATCTCATTTCTATTTTGCTGTATTGGTTGATTGATTCATCATTGTCATTAGATAGTAGGAGGATTATTATACTATAGATTTTGAATTGTTGCATGTTCATTGGAAATCGATTATTTTTGACTGAAGTCTGCATTCAATTAGTGTAATATTGTAGTGGAGTTGTGTATGATGCCTGTAGCATTTTCAAGCAATGCAAGTGGATTCCTCGCGAGACTAGCTACTTATTGCTGAGAGTATCGATGGTGGTACAACTGGGCAATGCAGTCTCTATGTTAGGATCACTGCCTTGTAGAAGTGAGGCAGAGTAGTCTGACTGTAAAACTATAAGTGATTGCTTATTTAGCTAAGTGTCAACAATTTACCACTTATAATTGTTATTTAGCTAAGTGTCAACAATTTACCGCTTATAATTGTTGATTGATTTTGCTTTTGACTGATCAGTTGAGTATAGATTCAATCATTGAAGGGTGTTTATGAACAAATTGTATATTTTATGTAAATGTTGTGATGTGCATTTTGGGCAGTTTAGTTTAGTAAATCAATTTAGGCATTTAAGATTAAGGCGTTTGAAATTATTCTATGATTAAAGTACTATGCAAGTAATCACATTTTTATTTCTTAGGAATCATTCATATATATTTGATGTTGTTCGTACAGATCCGGATTCTTCTTCTTCTGCAATGAGGAACGAAGCAAGGTGAAAGCGGTACATCCCAGCTACGGAGTCGGTGATATTGCTAAGGAGCTTGGCAAGCGGTGGGAGGTGGTCCCGAACAAGCCAAAATTCGAAGCGCTTGCAGTTAAAGACAAGGAAAGATATGCGAGGGTATGGCTGGTTTTTATTTCTCTAGATAGCTTTCAGTGGTTGTATATATTTAAGATGTGTTCTTGAAGGACTGGTTTGGTGCTGCATTATTTGAACTATCTAGTATTGACCAACCATTTTTATTTGTAATTATTTTATTTTGAACCTAAATGAGCTGTAGTTTAGTGTTTGTTGTGTTGTCGATCGATGAATTGAATGAATCGTTGTTGATATCGAAACGAGGTTAACCAGTGCAGATACAATATTAAGATATTCCTGTTATTGATAACTCGAGCATGCAATGGACGATCAGAAAGATATTAAATAAACTGCACTCTATGTATGTCATCCTCAGACATCGAATAACAATGGCACTTGAGCTAACTTGAATTACGTGGGCTTGAATTGCATGGACTTGAGTTGCGTGGACTTGAATTGACTTAACCTGTAATGAGTGAACTGATCTATTCCTGAACATGCGCTGTTAGGCAGTTCAAGGTTCACTCAATTTCTTGTAATGACTTGGTTTGTTTTTTAGCTCCATTATTTTTCAACAAGACGTTGAGGCAGTGTTACTGGAGAAGAGGCAGATGCAATATTGCAACAGCTCGAGTGTACATTTCTATTGATGTTGTGTAATGTTTCAGGAAATGGCGGTGTACAAAGCTGGTGGCTCAGTCCCCGGTGCCGGTGCGGCGAAGAAGAGCAAACCTGCAGCGAAGAAACCAGCCGACGACGACGATGATGACGACGATGAAGAAGATGAAGAGGAAGAAGATGAAAGCGATTAAGCATCTTGTGATTAATCCTGACTGTTTTCTATTGGACCGTGATTGAAGCGAACGCGCACAAAGTACGATACTATGAGGTGTGCTGTATGTAAATAGATTGACCGCTACGTGTATGATGAAGATCATTCGGCTGGTGCCTGTATGTATACGTAAGGTTATGTTGTTTCTCAAGAGTGGATACGTCGATATCTAAAAGGACAGATTGCTCTCTTTAAGAGTTGTTATTCATATTTTGATTCAGCTATGACACGATTCTGCTAAGGTTGTCGTAAACTAAGCTCTCCACTGGTTTGATTTGCGATGATCATGCGAATTCTTGTGTGCATGCGAATTCTTGTGAATTTATTATGCAGTTTTAATAATGCTGATAATCATCAACTGTTAGTTAACTGATCTAGTTAAATGTGTGGTTTTCCTTTTAATATAACGTTTGCGTTGTATTCACTGTTTTTACGTCTTTTATTTTTTAAAGATGATGGCTTTATAAATTGAACAGTTTTGTCGATAATTTACAGAAGCTATGGCTATAGTATGTTTTATAGTATCAAATGTTTTCAGGTAGTATGTTCAAGCTTCTGCTTGTGTGTATGATAATGCTGCTTTCAATGAATTCACACAGCAAAAAATGAGAAGCAGATTCTGTTTTTCTGTTCTTTGCTCAGTTATGTCAACCGTCTTAGGCTATAGGAGACGTATCATATTAGCCATGGTTGCACTCGATGCTGGACTAGATTCAGCTTTCACTGTGATGTACATGTGATTGGTGTAATACATCTGAAGACAGACATCTATCTATACATGTGTTGAAAGTAATGTGCTTGTTTCCACGCACAATTTGTGTTCACGATCTGACGACGCACAATATGTTCGAGAGTGTTGTGCGCGAGTGTTCATTCCTTGTTTAGTTGCTGCGATATCGTGAAGGGATTATGCATGTTTACCAAGGTTTAACTTTGCTTATATTCGGTATTGCTAATGCACTATTTGGTGTATGCGCGATCTTTAGATTTACAACTATTGCAGGGAATGCGAATTCTATGGCTTGTAAGCAGTATGTCTCTGTTCACAGTCGTATTTGTGATGGAATAGTATGCAGACTCCGGTAGGCATGATGGCTGTCGGTGATTGTTGATTACATAGGTAGCTAATAGCCGACTGGCTGTGTGCCAGTATCCCTCCGGAGATGTCAGTGGTGAACGTCAGGTGCAGGGGCACTGACGAACCCTATACAATTCCGAGATTGTATGCACAGTTTCTATAGATGAGTTGTTTTAACTGTAACATTTGCTAACATTTATGGTAGCGAATAACAAAATGATTGCTTTCTGTGAACAACAATGTTTACTGTTTAGGTGTGCATTTCTTTGAGTTGTGGTCGAAGTGAAGATAACTACTTGAATGTCATCAGTAGATATGATATCAGTGCAAGGTCGAGCAGTAAATTTACTTGTGAATTTACAAATGCACGTAAATAATGGGCATTTATCCAGGATGTTTCGAGTGTTGGTGACAAAGACTTTGTTGCTTTTGAATTTATCCAGCAGGCATAGTAAGAGCCTAGATGTGCTGGCAATCATAACACCCAAATCAACCAATTGTTGCGTTTGAATTGAAGATTTGCATAGAGATAAGAATCTAAATGTCTACAATGTGATCTCTTAGCCATTACTGAAGTCGAACATTCATAATGAAAACTGTTTTATTTCAATGGTAAATGTCAATTCTTGGCGTCTTATCAAAACTGTCTGTAATGGGTATGGTTCCGACTAGTGTCAAATATTAATGTACACTACTGGGGTTGCTGTAAGACTGATGGCTAAACAAATTTTTGGCTGAAGCTATTGCTGCACGTTATTTAATTTATTTCGTGTGTTATTTAAACCTGGTTGTTTCTAGTGTACTGTTGTTTGTACATCATCTTCCTGTGTTGTACATTTTACAATTCAGTTTGATATTCATGCCGTTCAACAACTGTGTTCTCTAATTAGCTCATGACAAATTGGTTTCTTATTCATCAGCTATTTTCTGTATGTTGTTGTTATTAAAGCCGTCAACTTTGGAAACTGTTCAATTTCTTTGTATTAGACGCTGAACGTAGAAAGTATAAAGCACAGTCATTAGGGTGGATGCACTTTAACATGCACGAGATGATTTCTGTGTTGCAGAGTTGGTAGACGAGGACTATCCACAGACATTGATTGTAATCGGCGTGTCGATATTTAGCTCAATGGGCAATTAAAGAGGGTTGGACATTACCAATATGCTTCTCCATAATTAAGATTTTGGATTTGATTAAAGCTAAAGTTTTATAGTTAGATACTCTTCCAGCCGCAGACAGTCTGATCTGAGCTGTTTGTCTTGTAGAGCATATAAAGAAACATGGCGAGTCTATTGTAAGCTTGACGCCACACTTCCAATTTAGTATAGTATTTATATAGTTTGAGACATACATATGTCCCCAATTAAAACATTGGTAGTAGATGGAAGCATATAATTTACAGTAGGCATGAAAGCACTGTGCAACATGCAAGTGAAATAATTGGCATACATTGTTGATATTTTCATCAAACAAACAAGACAGTCTGATGTCAAACTGGTCTTGTATCTAATGACTCAAATTGCAAATTGTAGAACTAGTTTTACTTATTGACCTACTGTAGAGGTTTTTTCTGATAAGATGGAACAAAGAGACATCTCTCCGTGTTGTGGTACATTGCAAACAAGTCCACTTCAGACTTGCACAAGTTATTTAATATAGGCGAACAATTGACTTTAGCAGCAGTTGTATTTGCAGATACAGAAGTAAACCCCCTAAATATAAAAATAATGAATGCTTGTGCATGCACACTCAGAACAGAAATGCCTATTGTTCATGAAACTACTAATAAAGAATTGTTTTGCTACAATTTACAGGAAATACTGTAATATGGTTTCACATTACTTTTTGTTGAATGAATTCAAGTACTAGTTACAGTGGATAAATAAGGCCAAATTTCTGTTCCAAAGAACTGGAAATAGTAGACTCAAAATACGTATGGAGACTGTATTTCTATACATAAAATGGACAACAGATGTGCACGTACTATTATATAATGATTTAGCTGTTTAATTTCTTGAACACGAGGAGCATTCAAACTATACAAGACTTGTATAATATTATACAGTAAGTGAACACATCTTTGCCGTTCAATGCAAGAAAAGTCTAAAACATCCACATATCCTCTAAAATCAGGTTGGGCGAGGTTTATCCATAAATAACATGACAATAAATCAGAATATAATCTAGAGCAAAATTTAATCTGCCTATTAACTGATACATTTTGATGCTGTTATTTATTTTAGTAACATCACTAAATACATTATTGATCAATATTAATAATTTGACTACGCTGCATCATTAAATTCATTAAATTTTTCTACCGTTACAAACTACCTAAAGTTTATGGTATACTGTTCATTACAATTTTGACTGGATAAGAATGCAACAACACTTCCAAGCAAAATAGCATTTATGCCTAATTAACACACAACATCCACAAACTATCCTCTCCAAGCATTTGCAACCATCGACGTGTCCTACCACTTAAACAACCAAATAATATAATCTACAAATTAAACCAACAACTACACAAGTAAACTGGTGTCATTACCCATCTACAGTCGAAATAAATACAGGCTGCTACTCAACTGCTAACTAAATAAATATGGGGGAGGGGGCTGTGACCTATCTCTTAACAGAGTAAACGGGAGCCACTACTTACCAACCCACTATTAAAATACCCAAGCCACTACCTAAGATGTAGTACTTTCACACTGCTACCTTTCTTTATACATTGCTTTGTTTAGTTTGGATTGACCAGAATTTCTAAAAGATTCTAGATTTAAAGATTAGACCTATTCCTATACCCGTTTTGCACAGCAACATCACGGTTTAGCAACACCGAGCTTTGTTTCTAAATTTAAGTAAAGGTGGCGTCTATTGCGCAATATTACGTAACAGCCTGTTTTTGCATAACTGAACATATAACTGACGTCTACGGGCTTCCAGAAGGCTGCGAAGAGAATTTTGTGATACAGTGATCCTCACTGGGTTTCATTCCTGTGTACACCGGGCGTTTACTCGCCTCCAGTGATTCGTGATGGCCCTGAACGATCAGCTGCAACCACAAACCGCTACGCAATGGGCGACACCATTTTTAATTGTAAGCTGTGCGTTAATTGTGCATTACTATGGTTACTGAAGCTGTGCAAAACCTCTATTTGACATAAAGCAATGTATCACTGTACATTTGCATCAATTACTGAATTTAATTATTTGCCCAGCAAACATGATTCAAAACTAGATAAATGTCATCTACAAGAGTAAATAAATACTAATGTAAAACATGCAAATTCAGCACGGACAGATTGAATCATAAATACTTTGATACTGCAGACTAATCTCAATCTTCAATATAACAAAAAGCAATAACCATCACACTGTAACACGTGCAATAATCTTTCTAGGAGATACTTTTGCGAACGTCATCAGTCATTAACAGACAGAATCAATTGCACTTACAAACAACAACCTTCCCTTAATTCTCCTACAAATAATGATATTTCCCATTATTTACACCCTTTGAGTACGCATTGGTGCAAATTATAATTACTGCAATACCACTGTACAAATTGTTACAATTATTTTATGTACTTAAAATATCAAACTTTATAAGTTTCTCTGCTAGAGTGGTACGTGTTGAATTCTTGATTATGATTGAGGTCATGTTATTCTGTTACAAGTTTTGTATTGGACTAATGCTAATTCAGGTTATTTGTCTTGATTAAGCTTGTGTCATTTCATTTCAATCATTTCTTCTTGTAATAACCGTTTATTATGTATTTTTCTCATAGTTTTGCATATTGGTTATGATGATAATAGAATAGCGACTGTCGTTGGTAACCCGCTCGAAGGCCGCAAGGTCCCTCGGGGAGCAATCTAGGCAATTGGTATTGTGAATATTTTGTTCGGTTTGATAGTCAAATCCTATAGCTTGGAAAAGTTAATTATACTCTAGACTCTATCACATGCCGGTATTGTATTAGTAGCCTCCTTCGATGCACTTAATGCATTAAAATAAATAAGCACAGTTATAATATAACACTCTACAGAATATCAGCTCTATTTACACATTACAACATTGCAGATCTACCTAATAGTAATAATCATACTGCATTGCATATCATGCACGCACATTGCACAGGTATTGTAACAAGTACCGGACTCTTTCGTAACAATCAGCAAATCTGGCGAGATAGAGAGCTTCGAGACAGAGGCTGGGAGGGAGAGACAGCAAGGGAGATAGAATGGGAGACAGACAAGAGAGATACAGAGAGAGACACGAGGAAACAAAGCGCAAGTCAGAGCATGGCAGCGAGCAAGAGAGAGAGAGACAGAGAGACAGAGAGATAGGTGAGAGAGAGAGAGAGAGAGAGAGAGAGAGAGAGAGAGAGCCAGAGAGGGACAGAGAGATAGGTGAGAGAGATATGAGGAAGAAATAGCGAGCAACAATGAGGGTCAACAAAAAGAAAGAGAGAGACCTACAGACAGAGAGAGAAATACAAATAATTCAGATAAATAGTTATTTAATACACATAATTCAGAATTACTCCATAGAATTTACTCATTTGTTTACTAATTATTTAGAATAATTCAGAATGACTACATTGGAGTTGACCTAGAGGGAGAGAGAATACAGAGAATAGAGGGAGAGAGAATACAGAGAATAGAGGGGGAGAGAATAGAGGGAGAGAGAATACAGAGAATAGAGGGAGAGAGAATACAGAGAATTTAGTTGAGGAAGATGACAGATGCAAGATGCACACACATTCATGCACAACAACAGAAATATTTCACATTACAAAACTACTGTCACGTACCAAATTTAAAAAAAATGTAGCAAATAGGATAAAAAATCAAAAGATAAAAGCCATTTTCTTTCTGTTACTAAAAATATGAAGCAACCAATAAATTACAACAACACAAATGTACTACTACTTGCAATATCACAAAAGCAACAAATGCACACAGCTAGACGCAAAAAAACCCATCACAAAATAGTAACGAGCTGGACAGTTAATCAAGCAATGTATTAGAGTTACAGCAGTCGAGAAGGTTAAGACAAAGAGCTGAATAGAATGGCTTACCGTACCTCAAACTAACTGTTGGCTAAATATTGAAAATAAGAAGCTGTGTGTAGTGTCTACGACAGTATGTTAACAACACAACAGAGTTAATAGAGGATAATAAGCAATTTAGCGTTGAACAGAATTCAAGAGGGACAGTGTTACACCAGTTTGTGTTTACACCAGGGATGGAACACAAGAACATCCATCTACAGATTATAATTAGAATCACATAAATTCTTGTACATTGAAGCAAACAATTCAGAATTACTACATCCGAGGAGTGGAGAGAGTCTAAATGTATTCACCATAATTTGTAAGAACATCACAATTTGTTAAAACATCAATACACACAGTGCGACATATATTTACCTAAAGTAGCAACAGCAGCAGCCGTAGCAGTAGCAACCACAGCAATTACAGCAGCCACAGCACTCGCAGCTGCAGTAGCCACAGTAAGAGCAGCCACAGCAGCAGCCACAGCAGCAGCAGCACAGTATTTTCAGCCACAACAGCAGTAGCAACCACAGCAGCCACGGCATCCACAGCTGCAGCAGCCATAGCAGTAGCAACCACGACAGCCACAGCTGCAGCAGCCACAGTAACAGCAGCAGCAGCCAGCACAGTAGCAGCAGCTAAAGCAGTAGCAACCACAACAGTCACGGCACCCACAGCTGTTGCAGCTAAGGCTGTAGCAGCAGAAGCCATAGCAGCCAGAGCTGCTGCACCAGTAGCAGCCAGAGCTGCTGCACCAGTAGCAGCAGCAGCTGCTGCATCAGTAGCAGCCAGAGCTGCTGCACCAGTAGCAGCTAGAGCTGCTGCACCAGTAGCAGCTAGAGCTGCTGCACCAGTAGCAGCAGCAGCTGCTGCACCAGTAGCAGCAGCAGCTGCTGCACCAGGAGCAGCCAGAGCTGCTGCATCTGTGGGTGCCAGCAGAGAAGCAGATCAAGCATGAGTAGTAAGACAGCCACACAACGATAAGCAAAAGAGTTAACACACAAAACAACAAGCCAGAAACTTGATACGAGAGCTAAATATCAAGAGACCCGCATCGTGAACCAGACATCATGAACGAGAGTCGTGTCATGAACCAGAGTCGTCCATAAACGAGAGCACGCCGCAGCACCGTTGGTTATGATTCGTAGTTGCCGTAAGTTCCGCTCGGCGGTCGGTAGAGTTTAGGCAACGAGAGAATCTGAATGCTGTTGAACGCGTACTTGCGTATGCCGGTGTTCTTCAGCGTGTTCTCACGACGCACTCCCTCACTGAAACAGTCAACCACCGAATAGTTGCACAACCCTTGCACAATAAATGCACGCATTTATATAGCATTTCCTTCTACATGCGCCAGTCATGACATGCACGGCTGTCACTGATATTCAGAGGCGCAATCAAGATATACCTTTTCTCAACACATTATCTCGAATCATGAGATTTTCTGATTAATTTCAATCTTTTAAACACAAGGAGATAAACTGACTACAAATTTCTTTGCATAAATAAACATTAATAATTAATAAATCACCAAAGGGTCGACAAGTTTAGGTATTGACTTAGCAGTGATTGGTCAACATAACTAATTATCAACTAAAGCTGATCACTGATTGGAGTACAATATAACGATGCTCTGATTACCACATGATACAGACAATCGGTTAAAATACAAGCCACTACAAAAAAACGTTCAAGACAATGAAAATATACGTCTTCATTCATTTTACTAATTATTCATTCACCCATTAATTCATTTATTCATTCCTTCATTCACTCATTAATTTATGCACACATACATGGATCCATACACACATATATAGATTCAATCATATGTAGAGAGTAGTAATACCTCCTCATGCATTCAAGTGTCTGCAGAAACGAGTCTGGTTCAAGGTCGTTCTCTCTCTGCAAGAGATGAACCTGTTCAAGCGTGACGGCCATGGATGACCGATCCTTGGCACTCTTGCAGCTAGTGAAGCGCACGCCGTTGAGGGCCCGACAGATGGACCCGGCAAGCTGCAGAACTTCCACGTTCTTGCTCTTCTTCATCATGATGGCGACCTGGAAGTGTCTCATCAGGTCATCCAAGGACACGTGTGGCACAGAGATTCCATCGCCTTGACAACCAGACCAAACAATGTACTTCACAACAACTCCCAGCGTGTCACGTACAAAGATTTCATGCACACAACCAGAAAAGTGAGAACACAATAACTAGGTTTTGAAATGTATCACCTCGTTTATTAGCTACTTCATCAAATTATAACAAATCATCAAATTAAATCATCACACTATCCCAAAATTCCAATTGGAAAACATAAAATACCAATCATATTTGGCATGCCCTGACAAGTACATCATGTAAAGATCGGGAAACAGCTGTTTTGCAGCGTCTATAAAATGTGAGTTAGGTAATAACAATCAACCTGCTAGCTAATATATACATCCCATCACGATGCCTATAGAATTAAACTTTAAGCAAATTGAAGGCACTGCAAACAATATCTCATAATCCATGAAACCTAGCAGTACAAGTGGAACAATGCACCTACACTCCTACAGTAGATCCTAAACAAAGACCTAGCAGGCATGCACTTAAAACAACTTGTCCTGGTGCAACGACTAACCAATACCTGAGTAGAATTTAACTAAATACACGACACAGATGAGAACATGACGATGAGAACATGACCTTGATACATATATTACAATAACACGAGCATGACCTAGTTACATATGATGATACTACGAGGATGATACAGTTACATATACAGTACATTATACCGAGAATGACCAAGTCACATACAATATAACATAGTGCAGAAGAATTAACTATACAATCTGTGTGCTCTTACTGGCTGATCGTCTCCACTCCTCGTACTTCTGAAAGTAGGTCAGCAGTGTTGCGTAGTTCTCTATGTTCATAGATTCTTGAAGAGAAATATCACCGAACCTTACAAAACAAGACGACAACAATAATAGCCGTTAGACAGTTCGTCAAGTAGCTAAACACGGATATATATTTTTTTAAAATTCAAAATAAACATCCCAATATAAATTGTACATAAATGATATCAATAGGTACTTAATTGTCACAAAGGTTTCATTTCTGTATATTAACACTAAACAACAACTAAGAACTTGACAACTGTGCTACAGGAAAAAGCACACTCAAAGATGCATCTCAGTATGCGACCAAGAGCCTCTCTATGGACAGTCTTCACACCATCTTAAACTAATACAAACTAACTCAATGCTTCAATCATCCTCAAGCATTTATAGTCTACTCTTCACAACTTGTTCGTAATGGGCACAGGTAAAGACTTAAACTTTGTCTCCGATGGATCAATATGGCTGGATTTTTACAACCCCCATGCCCTTGCTGACGCCAAATTATACTTATTGCAATTTAATGATATTTTATACAAGAACTGTTAAGAACTTACTTTTCAGCAAGAGTGGCTTGCTCATTGATTCCGATATTGAAGAGCACCGGGGTGACCCGAACACCGTCTCTCACCATCTTGGCCGGCAGACGGTTAAACAGCTCCTCATTCACGGACACAGTCACGAACACTGCCGACCTGCAGCACATTCATTCATTCAGTCAATCACTCAATACATGCTCCACAGTAATACATTGTAGCTCACATTCAGAATACAAATACAGATAGATCATTTATTGGAAGAGAACTCCAGTTCATTTATCGCGACAGTGAGCCAGTTAGAAGAACAGTCTTCAGCCATGAGAAGAGAACGCCGTCAAACTTTGCTACAACAAGATTCAACAATACAAAACTTCATCCGGACAGTTTAAAGATTGTCCAGCTGGCTCGTGACAAAACTTACATCTTCCCAATGTCTTGAGTTGTTCAACGTATAATCTGGTTTAGCATAGGTTTCAACTGATTACAGACCAGATAGAACCATAAACAACCTATTTACCTATCACCGGCGACACTCGGACACGACTTGGACAGATCTATGTCGCCAGTCGACTTCTCAAAACGAAACACGACTTTCTTCAGATCACTGATGCCGACAATCATATCCTCAAGCATACCCATCTCGTCGCTATAGCAACTGAGGAGGCACTCAAACTCGAGCAGCAGCCCTATCCGAGTGATCTGCTCCAGGAACCTCGAGTCATCCGACGACCGACTGAACTTTGTCAGGAAACCCGTCGTTGCAGCCGTCAGCTGTGGCAAAACTAATTGCATTAAGTATTGGGTCAGAGAAAAACAACACAACCTAGTCAAAGGGCATATAATTTCAATACACATGATATCGACAGATTTTCAGTATGTTATTGAAAGACTTCAAGGCTTTAAAAGAGAATGATACTAGGAAAATTGTATGGACAAGGCCATAACTAAGCAGGTACATGAAAGCGGATCAATGTACCTGCTTAGTACTCTAGACAATAAAACATACGTGCAGCAAATAGTGCATGATTAAAAACAGATATCGATCAAATCAAGTACAAAATGTCACTAATTTCTCATCTATTGCCTAAATACACATAACACCTATAAAAAAATGTTTTAGTTCATACCCAAATGAAATAAATATTACATTATCCGCATCGTCAAGTATCTTTTAATAAAATAACTCTGAATTGGCTACGAGGTGTCGGGTGGCTCGGTGGTGTCAGGCTCTACAACAGATTCCATGCATCCTCTTTGTGCTCTGCAAGGCGAGCAGCGAGACTGTTGGCGTCAGGAAGGGAATCCGGCTGTCAAACTTTGATTTAATAAAATCCATGTCCAGTGCACATGCTCTGCAGAGTCAATCATCATGAGCAAGTTTAATTACAGATAGAAAATATTGGCAACGCCCAGCCCACTTTAACCAGCCCTAGTGCTAATCGTGATCAGCGCAAGTCTGGACGATAAATAAATAACGATGATGATGATGACATCTGAATGTGTTAGTCAGGAGAGAAGGGCGTTGCTCACAGCTTGTGCAAAGACGATGTCGCGTCTGCAGGTTATTGAATGAACGAGAGGCATGTTCTGACCGCACTCCTGCACAAGACACAATTTTCACAATGTAGACTTACACGTATCTGTTGACTTATTTAATGCCATTATGGACTTATTTAGTCATCTCATTTATTTTATTAATATAGAGATTTAGTCAAATTAAAACTATACTGTCAGAATCACTTGCCGTCAATGTAATTTTTCATATTGTGATTTATGTGTGTATGTATGCATAGCTTTTTCTTCGCTGCGCCGCTACGCGACGTAACAATCAGAGGCTTTAACCATTAATAAAACTTTCACTATAGAAACAATAATGCTTCCAATTGATATTAAAAGCATCAAGCAGTGGATGCGAGAGTAGAAATACAAGCATAGACTAGCTAAAATACTTCTGGAACAAACTTAAATCAAAATATACCAAATGTTTAACTCAACCGAGTGCTACAGATATAAAGCAAGTGCTCCAATTAAAAACCAAGAATATGTGAATAAAGCTATTTGAAAACAAATAATACAAAACAAGCATTGTTGTCAGCTTATCAAATCATAACATTTTAGGGATAAAACTTCCAAAAGGCTGAAATAAAAAATAGGCCACTAATAACGGGCTACCGTACATCATTTGTCCACATGTATTTATATTGCACACTGGTGTTCATAGGTTCACCCGGTAAGTGCACGCAAAACTGGAAGTATACGATTCTTTCAACTATGGATAGCACTCATCATCTCTAATTGAAGAAAACTTTCTCGGAGTCTCTGCCGTCTCCCGAGTAACCTGGAATCTAAGACGATAAACTATAATTAGCAATGATGTTTGTGTTTGACTTGTTAACACGTGTACACAGACCTGGATGAGAACAAAGGCGAGGCCAGCCTTGGCTCTTGCACACATCACTTCAACACAGCGCTTGAGTTTAATGATGAGAGGACTTAGACTGTCGAGCCAGAGAACGGCCTGGTCCGGAGGTTCTTTAATCAGCTCTTCAACTTTAGACGAGACGCACACCAGAGCGGCTTGAGTATTCAGACGAGTCAGGTCCTGAACAATCAGCAAATATTAGCATGAGAAATATCTATTTACAAATTTGTGATATTTTCTAGCTGAAAGAAACAAAGAAGCAAAATGAGCCAAGTTAAATTAATAAAGATAATAAATCCAAACCACCTTTATAATTTACTACAGGGTGTACAAGAAACTCTAAGCCGTTGTCATTTTTTACTACATGGTGCACAGAAAATACAGATCCAATGTTACTACAGGATGCACACGAAAGACTAACCCATGGTTACAACGGTGTGTGCTGGAAATACTAACCCACTATTACTACAGGGTGTGCAGGAAATATTAACCCACAATTACTACAGGGTGTGCAGGAAATACTAACCCACAGTTACTACAGGGTGTGCAGGAGGTACTGACCCCCTATTACTACAGGATGTGTAAATACTAACCCCCTACTACAGGGTGCATGAAATACTAACCAACTATTACTACAGGGTGTGTGTAGGAAATACTAACCAACTATTACTACAGGGTGTGCAGGAAATACTAACCAACTATTACTACAGGGTGTGTGACTGTGCAGGAAATACTAACCCACTATTACTACAGGGTGTGCAGGAAATACTAACCACCTATACAGGGTGTGCTGCAAATACTAACCCACTATTACTACAGGGTGTGCTGCAAATACTAACCCACTATTACTACAGGGTGTGCAGGAAATACTAACCCACTATTACTACAGGGTGTGCAGGCAATACTAACCCACGGTTCGTCGGTGGGACTCTTGATGAAGTCCGTGCCGCTCCACTTCCACCGACTCTCGACGGAAAGCCTCGTCGAATTCTTGGCCGGCCTGGACGGAGTGTTGGGACACGAGGACGACACCTGGTGGACGGACGAGTAGTTACTCACACCTTCATTCACCAGGGCGTCATCGCACACTTTTATCAACCGCTGAGTCTGCACAATGAATACATGCGCATCGTTCTCATGCACGTACTTGTTTTGCACCATGAACATATGCATGCATGTCAGGTGAACGCATTCATGTCTTGCGCAGGAAATAAAAGCGCATCTCACACATGTGTGCACAAGATAAGAACAGGGAATAAACGAGCATGTCAGGTATGCACGGACACGTGTGCACACAGAGCATGTCAGGTATGCACGGACACGTGTGCACGCAGGAAGCATGTCAGGTATGCATTATACAGTAATTAAACGATTACATTATGAAATACTTCGGACACCCGCTATATGTTCTTTTGCACAATCAAGTACCAAGACTGAAACATATTCTAAAAACCTAGCAATGACCAGATAATCCAATGAGCATAAATCAATTACACATCTTGAAAGTCTCTCATGCTTGAACCAGAATTGCACAATATAGGTCTGAACTTTCAGACAGCAATATTTACTGTTGATTTTTGCTATTATTTTTGGTATGACTTTTGCTATTATTTTGACCATTATCATGACTATTGGCAGCATGGTCAAACACTGTCACAACTTCTAAATAACATTTTCATCATGAGTTTTCATGACAAATTTCCTGATAATTTTCCAATGGCTTCTAAAAGGATTTCCCTTTTTTATCTTGTTTAATTATTTTTCACCTGGGAACCGTTATTTTCCTAGGTTTTTATCTTGCTTGGAGAGAAACAAACAATTCACATAAAAAAATAATTGAAACACAGCAGCTCGGACACACTCGGCATGGTGGTTCATTCACTTGTATTAGAGCATGGTAAGGCTGACCTCGGCTGATAGTTCAGTCATCTCCTTGGTGATGATCGATGCGTTGCCCTGCACCGCGGCACCACAGACCTCATCACAGCACACGTCCGTCATCGTCCTCAGTTCAGCGAGAGTGCTCAGCACTTCGCCGACCACACTTAGCCGCTGCTTGGAAGACGCGCTCGATTCAGCCGGCTTCTGGTCGAGCTGAGACAGGAGCCGCCGCAAGCCGCCGTGCTTGAACTTCTGAGCACCGGCCATAAATGCACCGACGGTGATAATATCATAACTTTTACCTGCACAACAAAATACAGTTTACTAGAACTTAATTTAGCTTATCACTTTAACCAGCCATTCAACTATTATAATGTAAAGATATGTCCCAAGCAAGATTCATAGATCAGATTTTAATCAGTTTTCGACTGAACTTTAAACTCTTGAACTTTAAATGAGCAACATTTATAGACCAAAGATCAAAGTTGAATATTAGCAAGACCTCCACAGTCCACAGCTGAACAAATACTGAAAGACCAATGATCAGATACGTTATTTACAGAAAATGCTCATACATAACCAAGCAATATTAAACAATGCAGAATAAAATTTAATTACAGTGATCTATCTATCTACAGCTCAAAAATTGATGCTCAGAAGTAAAAATACGAATAACTAATTCAGCTCACAGACAATCCACTGCAGTATACCAATTAAAACCAAACAGTCGTGCACAAGTGCATGTCATATTTACCCGCACTAACCGCCGTGTTGTACACAAACATGCGCTGTATGTGCAGATTGGTCGGAGCAAACTCTACCTCTTTGTGACCTTTCTTTGCACTCGGCTTGAAACACGTACCTATGTATGCATACAATTGCACAAATTGAAAGCTTTGTCACTTCAATGAGACACATCCATACAATTTATGTCAATCTACTACAAAAAACGAAATTGCTCCCAGTACCTTCTAAAACGGTAAAATAATGATCAAGTAACACAGCATAAAACTGATAACATTAGTATCACAAAGACACTAATAACTAACAACTTGCACACGGTTGAATAAGTGTTTGTTAATCAACAATCATTTTGAATCCAAATGATAGTCAAAATAAATCTTCGTAAAATAAATCTTTGCATAATTTTGGATCAAATGATTCAAAGCTCTATAATATGACATACGGTTTCTTCTAATTAATATATTTTCTCATTTTAACTAGTTGAAATCCTTATAATATCATGTTTCAATTAGCCTAGTTAAATCCTAAAAGGCTACAATTCAACTTTGTTGCAGTTTTTTATTCTCTCTATTAACGAAATACTGTTTCAAAATCTTAAACCTACAATGCTAAAAGTGAAGTAAATGTACCACAACTGTTATATTGAAAGAGCTGAGAAAATTCAAGCCATCTTTCAAGAAATTATCAACCGTACAAGAAATGTAATACAAACTATATTGCTACAGATTTGAAATCAGAAGCAAAATCTGCAAAAAAAGTTAAAATGCAACACATCACATGTTTTTTTAATCTCAATCTGTACAGATATATCATTAGGATAAAACAAAATACGTAAACGTTTAACTAAAAATTCACAAACCTAAACCTGTTTGTCAAAATGTTTTAGAGCACAGAGAATACATTCAAAACGTCACAGCAACCAGTCAAGTATAAAATTATATAGATGAAGCAATTTCAATTCATTCATCATGTAGTAATTTAATTTAAGTAATTTCGTTCAACGATAAGAAATTCAG